>FAPP01008690.1:0-15694 GCA_001485965.1 Heliconius ismenius | reverse complement strand
ACTTTCAGAAATATCAGGTGAAGGAATAGAGCTTACAGGAATCGCCGGATCGCCGGAGAATCGGATCACACTATTAGGATTCGCCTTTCCAGTAATCGTATGAGAATTCACTTCCTTCGGATCTTCTGTTAACGGATCAATCGTGACTTCGACATCTGGAATCTTTTCAAATAAAACCCGTTGGACATTTTGCGTAGTGAAATATTGCTTAAAACTATCCGCTGTTTCTTGTGCAATCGAAGAAACATCATCGTTAATCCTAGGTACAATTCCTGTATAGCGTAGATTCAAATTGAAGATAGGTGTCCATGAATGATCGGGTATCACTTCAAAATTCCCTCTTGCCCATTGTTTTACTGATTGGACATCGATATCTAATAACCCGGTGCTTCCTGCGATATTAATCAATCCGTTGGCGGTCGACGTTCCGGCAATCGTTCCAGTTCGTTCCAAATTGACTTCTTGAGCATCAGAAAATTCAAAGGTTGACCCAGCAGAAGCGAAGTACATCAAATTTTGATCATTTGAAGTACTGTCACTTTTTATATCCAAGGTGGCATCTTTGCCGATGGATACCGTGGCATTCCCATTAACATGTAAGAGATTCGATGGTGAGGTAGCCATTTCAGTGGCAGTAATTCCTAATGAACCTCCTTCATCTACAACTAAGCTACTTCCCCCATTCATCCATATTGGATTCCACCAAATCCCATTAGTATTCTGTTTCGTACCAGAGGAATAAATATTGACAGTAGAATTTTTCCCAATATTCAATTTAGAATTAGCCGCAAGCATACTGATTCCACCTCGTAATTCCTGTGTCCTTAAATCTACGTTGGCATCTTCTTCTAAAATGAAATTTCCATCACGTAATAAAATATTTACGCCTTCAATTTCGCCGGCAAATCCATTTGCTTCTGCGACTAGTTTCGAATTTTTTTTCATCGTAAACGTGCCTTGGTTAAGGATATCAATATTTCCTGCTGCTATAGTTTTTAAATCAAGCGTAGCCCCCTCTAATACTGTTACATTTGATACTTCAAAATTTGCTTGGTTGGTAGCATTGATTCGCCATGTTTGAAATTTTGACGTATAAGTTTCAGTCTGATGACTAATCACTTGTCCTTTGATATAAACATCTGTAAAAGGAGCATGCAATAGTTGGTTTCCATAGTTAGTTATATTGTTATACGTTATTGATGATCTTCTTTGATTATCCACAGATAAATTAACTAAAGATAACGGACCGTACCAATTGCCATGATATATTTCTAAATCTTTTAGCTCGATTTCCCAAGGAGAATTTGTATCGGCCGTTCTATTATCAAACCCTAACATAATCGATCGGAAATCAACTTGATGATTATTTCCCTCAATAGTGACTTTTCTCGAAATTTGATCTTGAATTAAATAAACAAATCTTTCTGTTGCATTTATATTATCTGATGCACCTGATGTAATAGTGGCTATACTATTCGGGCGAGGATTATTTGGTGTTTCAAAATCCGAAATTACATTTATCGTTGATACTTCTTTATTTGAAAAAGCCTGAACAAACTCTTCCCAATTCGCCACATCTTGGACACTCGCTTCTTTTGTTGACCGAGCGCTTTCTGTTACTTGTTCTGGATCATTTTGCGAAGTATCTGTGGTTGATGATTTTCCATCACTTGATACACTCGCTTCTTCTTCGACTGTTGATTCTTCGGTCTTCGCTGTTTCTTTTTCTTCCGAGGAAGTGACTTCTTGTTCACTGGTTTGTTGGCTCTCCTCTGCTTGAATGTTAAGCGTCATTTTTGATTCTCCGACAGCTATCTCATAGGCTCCTGCTTTTTCTACAACTAGTGGAATGGAAAAGGTCATTTGTGGAGAATTCGTCCGTACTTGCCACTGGTTTCCTTCTATATTAGTGAACTTACTATCAACATATTGCTTGTCTTCTACGATATTGACTCCCTCTGGGAGATTCAACACAAACTCGGAAACATCTTGACTGGAACGTACGACTAATTGAAACTGTTTATTTGCTAGAGATGGCTCTTGATTTTCTTCGAATGAAAAAATGGGCGCTTTTGTTTCTGTTGTATTGGTCAGTGGATCCATCAATTCTGATTCTCTCGATAGTTCCACAGAATTCTCAATGGCAAACACAGGCATACTCGTTGAAATCACTGAGAAAAAGAGCGAAGGAAAACAAAGAAGACTAGCACTTGCCACAACCAAGACTTTTTTTATTTTCATCTCACTAGTCCGCCTCCTTATTTTTAGCTCTTTGCTTTTTAATAAGTAACCAAACAATAATCAACAATAAGAAAAGAATCAGGCTAATCACTGCAACGATCCACCAATTGATACCTGTATCAATCGTGACATCTGCACGATTCAATGCTCTGGCTTCATCCGCATCAATGGTAAATTTACGTTCCCATTGCCATTCGTCTTCGCCTGAACGTGCCGTCATTTTTAATAGATACTCACCACTGCGAAAGCGATCCCCCTCTAAAGAAATCGGAAAATTGAAATTGGAGTTTGGCGCCATCTGCATTTGTTCTTGACTTGCTTGGTATAAAATTTCTTCCTCGCCCACTTTTTGAACCGTAGCTTCAACTTCTAAGCGATTCACAAATGTCGGAGTGAAGTTTTGTAGATTCGCACTGATCACATTGCGATAGTTGAGTTGGTCAGCAAAAACATCCAACAAATCTAAATCAGGTTGCACGGCGTCTTGTTTATTACTCACCACCACACCGATGATATACGCAAACTCATTTTGGATGGCGACCCCTTCTTCACTCGTTTCTTCTGTTGCTTCTTCTTTGACTTCTTCGATTCGTAAGCCACCAGCTAAGAAGCCTTCGAATGCTTCTTTAGGCATCTTCAGATCGAGCGTCACAGTTTTCGTTTCGTTACCACCAAGTTCAATAATTTCGGGTTGTTCAATCAACTCATCCAGTGAATGCTGGAGCGTTGGATCTGCTTCTTCCGCATCTTGTCCGTATTCTACGACCCCCATCACGTTCGTATAAGCAGTATGTGGCGTAATTTTGATTTTCTTTGCTTCGGCATTGGCGTTTTGTAGTTTCAATGTCAACTTTTCTGTCGCATCCGGTGCAAGTGTTAACTGAAAGTAACGTTCGTTGCCTGTTTTTTGATTGTCCGAGAATTCCGGTGTGACATAAAAATTCAACGTTCCTTCTTCTGCGCCCACGCGCATCGGTGCCAACAAACTAACTAACACCATAAGCAGGACTAGACCTGCTTGTTGGATTTTATTTTTCCGATATGTACTTGATCGTTTCATTCGTTTACCCCTTTCTTTAAAGAGAGTAGCGCTACAAAATTGTAACGCTACGTCATTTGTTTCTATGATCTAAAATAGCTTGCCTTCCACCGATTCTAAATCTGGATTATGCTTCGCTATTTCCATCTGGTTGTTCTTCTTCTACACCGCTACTACCAGGTGTATTAGATAATTCCCAAGTTAGTGTTGATTTGTATTGTGTCGCATCTTTCGCTGTAGAACCAGGAACAAACAATTGGATGGCATTATTTGTGACTACTTCAACTTCATCGTTCGCCTCTTGTGCATCTAAGTTTGCTTGATTACCCCAAACGACTGAAGATACCCCTGCACCTTTATCTTTTTCTGCTGTCATCACTGACACAGCAGAAGCATTTGGTATCAATTTCAAATAATTGACTCCGTCTGTATTCGTAAATGGTGCGTTGAATGCTGGTGCATTCCCGAGTGTACTTCCTCCATACTCAATATTTGGATCCAATAATGAAATCTCTGCCCCAAGCAAGGTATCATTGACCGTTTCAGTCGTTGCTTTAAAGTCGGTCATACGTACTTGCAGATCCCAACCAGCATTCGTTCCACGAACATCTTGTACTTGGGCAAAACTGACATAAGGAACTTTGTTTTCTTCACCAGTTGTACCAGTTTTTTGTTGCTTCTCTGCGATCATATTGTAGGTTTGATCTTGATTCGAGATCACTTGGGATCCGAAATTCATCGTAACAGCTTTCATGATCGATAAAGGTCCAGTTGTTCCTGGCACTTCAGGCTCAATCTCTACACCTGGTTCTTCTACTGGCGGAACAACGATTAGTTCTTCATCTTTATTTGGTGTAAATTCAATCGTTCCATCAGTTGTGACGTTACGTACTTCTTTTGATGTGTCTTCAGTTGTGTCGTCTGCGAAAGCTGTGATGCCTCCGGCAAAAATGGTGGATGTTAATGCTGCAATGGTTGCTAATCTAACGAATTTCATGTATTTAAATCCTACTTTCTTTATTTGTTTTTTTCTTTTTGTGTTTCCAAAACCAAAACCCAAGTGTGATGACGATAATCAGAATTCCCAACGTTTTCCAAGTACTCATCTGACTCTCGTTTGTTTGCGGTAATCTTTTATGTTCGCTCTTTTTCACTTCTGATGGTGGTCGGGCGATTTCTTTGGGGAAGATTGGTTTCACTTCAACTTCTGGTGCTGGCTCTGGTGTTCCTGGTGTTTCGTACACGCCAGTAAAACTAACTGTTCCTTCTGTTTCTACCGAGCGGACTTCTGTCCCATAAACAATCATTGGCGCATACATTTGAATAAGTAACATACCTACACTTAGTATGTATCTTTTTTGGAATTTCATATCCCTCCCCCTATAATCCTTCTCACATAAGAGTTATTCTCATTAACTCTCTGCTAAACAAGGTTAACACAGTACAAACACTGAGAATATTCATGATTTTCACCAACTAGTGAATTTGCTTATACTTTCTTTATACGTTGTTTCATTCGATACTTCGTTTCTTAGTACAGAAAACTAGAGGAAGTACCTTATTCCCTTTTAGCTTCTATGTCAGATTTTATCCATCTCATATATCATTTTCACTTTTTTTATTTTCTATCACCTCCCTTTTTAAAACTGTCTCAAAAATCTTCGATTTTAAGAAGACGATAAAAAAAGACATCCGCTAATATCGGATGTCTTGAAAATATGATTAAATCAAGGATTCTATGTAAGAATATAAATAACGAATTGAAATTCTTAAAATCGAAGGTTTTTGATAGAAAAACCAACTATAAAGCTTTATTGAAAATATATTACTTCATAATAATAACATTTTTTATCTTTTTTAAAAAACAAATTTTTCATATAGTAGTGAAAAATTTGTTTTTTTTAGCTTCTTGTTCAACGTATAAACGAATCATTTTTTTAGATAAATTTACTTTTTCTTGATATCAATAACCCTCCCTAATTATTTCTTTGGTAAAAAACTATTTTAGAGCAGATACTTCAAAGAGTTTTTTCATTAAATCTTGGTTCTAGACCTTGTATTATCTCATTTTTTTATAATCTAATAGAAATTTAATATTTTAAAAAAATTAAGTTTTTAATACCCAAATTATCTACATTAGCCTTCTATTAATTGTAAGTGTATATTTTAAGTTCAATTAAAATTTTTAATCATCTTAATATGATCAGTGGGAGCATTATTTAATAGATACGTATCTCCGTAAGTTTCATATCCCATCTTATTATAGAAGCCCACAGCAGTAAATCTAGCATCTAATTCTATTATTTTACTATTTTCTCTTACAGCGATATTCTCCAAGTACTCAAGTATCTGTTTTCCAACACCTTGACTTTGTATATTTTTATCAACACATAAAAATTCAAGCTTTCTTTTTTTTGAATCAATGGAAGACATTATCCCTACACCAATTAACTTTTTTTGTTCAAAAGCCCCAATAATAATTGATTCAATCTCATGTGAGTAATCTTGATTAAATATTGATACTCCTAATGGTTTTCGTAAAATTTCATCTCTTAATATTAGTGACTCATCATATTCTTTGGATCCATAAATAATCTTACTTAAAATCATTGTGACCTCCTTAATTTGGTGAAAAAGTTAAGTACTAACTATTTTCATTTTGAACAGTTTTATTAAATAAGTATACTCATTATTTATTTCCATTACAATTTAATTTATGATTTCATAGAAAATATTTATTATTAAATAGGAAACACTAGCAACTATACCTCATGCAAAATCAAATGTCAGTTTCTAATTCAAATCAATTGATTTTTGCTTAACTAATATAATAAGTAATTGATTTGAAAGTAAAAATATTTAAAACAGTCTTTTCCCAATTCTAAATTTTTTAATTCAGTTGAGAATCGTATAAATCCAAATTTCAAAAAAAATTATAGATTAAAAATTATTTTAGTGTAACTTTTTTAGATATTAAATTAGATTTCATGCTATATGAAATATCATTGAAAATTTATCTTTCGTTTCCTAAGTCGTATCCACACAACTCTTTAAAATAATAATTATCAACAATTCGAATAATCTCTTTATTTGAAAATATCATCACATAGAATTAAATCAGCCAATCAAGTTAATTTTACATCTACATCTAAAATCTAAGGAAAGACTTGTCAAAATTTCTCATGCGAAATATCTTCAAGTAATTACTCTAATTTTTTAACTTGTCTATCCAAATACAGCGTCAAAGTTGTTTGTTCTAATCCTTACCAATCAAGAGTTTCTTGAAACTGTTTTATGTAGTAATTCTTTATTTTCAATTGAATCATTATATGTTCCCTCTCTTATTTTAATTGGTTTTCTACATGAAGCAGTGGTTTTATTTTCTCCTCTTGGTCATTGTTTTTTTTTTAGGAAATAGGTATTTAGGATTGATAATGTGAAAGGGTGTATACCAAGTTTAAAATTTTTCTTGTGATAACGAATCTTTTACCTCACATACGGCATTTACACTAAGTACTGAAAGTTGTACATATGACATTAATAAAAAATTTTCATCGATATCTTCATACCACACATGTAGTTGCTGTTGAGAGTTATAACCCTTACGTTCCATTCCCTGCGTAAATACGATTATCATGCTGCCTGCACAACAAGCTGACTCATAATAACCGAGCATCCCTTTTTTCGATTAACGGTTCATTTTCCGTTAAAGTTAGTTCCGACATTAACCTTGAGATTCCATAGGGAATGAAAAATTGTACGGAGTCTTTTTTGCTAATTTCGAGATCCATATAAATTTCGCCGAGCCAATCCGTCACTTTTTAATCAAAAGCTTTTACTAATAAACAGAAACACTCTAACAGTCCGTCACTTTCCGCATTGAGTATTTTTCGATTATCTCGACATATACAGCTTCTCGGTTATCAAACTGTACTTTATCTCGACTGTTCGACATAGTGATTACCATTAAATGTACACAATCAAAGAAAATTGTGGCTATACTCTAATGTCCATTAAAAAAATACCTATCTTAAAATATTCCTCTGAAATTTTTATAATAGTCGCATTTAATGTTATAATTTTTTTGGCAACTTGCCCCCAAAGGGGGTGCTGTCATGCAAGATTTATTCTCATTTGTTATCGCACCATTATTCGTGGGACTAGTAATTACCCTAGTTGATCATTGGTTAGATGATTAGACGATAACTGTGCAAGTTGTCCTAACCCACACGCTTGGAGTCGCAACAAGCGAAAAAAAAGCCAATCCTAGTCGCATAGGATTGGCTTTTGTGCTGTCATAAAGACATATTCTCATTTCGCACCTAAATTATATCACCAATTTTTTGAATATACAAATTAAATGTCTACATGAAAACAGTACTACATAGTTGTAGATTGATTTACGATTTTATCAAAATAAAGCTCTTCAGCTATCTTTGAAATCACAATTAAAAATATTTTTACTAACATGAAATAGTCGCTTTTATGTTGCTCCTCAGAAAAACTCTTTCCATCCCCGTGTAGATAAGCGTTTCTAATTCCTATTGAATCAATAAACTCTTTGTTGTTCAAAGATCAATAACTTTAAGTTTCTGACCTCATACATTTAATTAATATTTTTTATTCCGCTCAATCATATTTTCCATGGCATTTACTTTGATCTTTTCCAGAATGTCTTCAAACAGTTAACCTCTCTTTGTCAGTAAAGCGAACCCCATCTGCATATCCTGAGTAAAATGCTTCTCTATCTTTTACGTTATGAGACGTGTCTTTTCCAGGAACAAGCCCAATCTTTTCGACTGCGGTTTCTACAACTTCCGGCACTTGTAAGGCAAGTTCATAGCCATTTGTTAGCACCTGCTTCTTGAAAGTTTCAGTCAACCCACGTAAATAGCCTTAAAGATAATCTTGCTTCAGCTGCCATTTCAGCTTGTATTTCCAACGTATTTCCGGTAATTGTAAAAATTGTCTAGCACAATAGCTAGACTTCCATGAGCATATTCAAATGTAATATGAGCGATTTGAACATCTGATTCGATTCCAACGAAATGTAGTTCAATTGGTGGACCCTATACATACTAATAACGTACTCGAAAGTTCTTAGCAATGATCAAAGCAAGTCGATAGAGCCATTTTTGAGGACGTCCCTCATATATGATCGTATTAATCACTGTTTCCTTTTTTTGTTCTTGCTTATAGCTAAAGATATCTTCTTCATCTATACTATGCTGAATCATCAACTCTTGCGCTTTTGCTAGTGCTGACATCGATTCCAACTTTTTCTCGTAAATTTTTATACTCTGATAGAAATATACTGAATTTTTCTTTGGTGGTTTCCCATTCTATATCCACATCCTTGGGCAATTGATATTTGACCACATCAAAAAGTTCCATTCGTCCCTCCATAATACAAAAAAGCATTACCTCTCAAAAATGAGTAGGAAATGCTTTTATGTCATCATAATTTTTATTATAAGTTGTACCATGATTTTTCCTTCACAGCTCTGGCTCATTGTCTTTTTCCGTTGATCGAAGTTCAGATTTTACTCGAAAAGTAGAAAGATCTTGGGCCACATTGCGCTCTTCAATCGGTTGACGCAAATACAACTCACGTTCTTTTTTCGAAGGTAATGTACGATACAATCCCTCAAATGCTTGTTCTTCTTCTAAATGATCCTTTGCTCGATAGAATGACATCAGATTAAAAGTAAACTCTAAACGTTTTATATCATGAAAAGGAACCATCAAATAGTTTTCGCTGTCCAATGTGCCGTATGCAGCATTGGCTGAAATTAACGCTGTACGTTTATTGCCATCTTGAAAAGCCTGTAATTTAGCCAGTCTAGCGAAAACCCACCAGGCATCTTTTTCTGTTCGTTCAGATTGTTCAAACTGATCCACGATTTCTTGTAAATCGTCCCTAGAAACAATTTCTTTAGGGAAATAGTGTTCTTGACTAGCTTGATCAAGAACAATAGCTATCCGATCATCTTCATTGTAATATGAATTTCGCAAATGACCAGGTAATTTTGGCTGTTCTTCAGACGGTGAATCAAATTGCTTGTTCACTTCGATAATACCATCTACAGAAAAACCTTTTTCTTTTATCGCATTGATCCCTTTTAAACTATCCACAAAAATAGCTATATCATCTCTATTTTGACGGAGTGGTTTCGTAGATTTCAAATCTAACGCTTTTTTCGTTTGATAAACAGAGCTGCCGTAATTATTCAAACTACCCAACGATTGAATGAATTTTGCGAGTGCCGTAGTATCCATAGGTTGACCACCTCCATTATCAGACATTTAATTTTTGAGCTAATGCTTCAGTCATTGTTTTAGAAAAATTAATTCCTTCATTCGTCGCACGCACGTTCAACCAATGTGGAATTTTGATTGTTTTTTTATCAAGTTGGACATCTTTTAAATAATCATTTAAGTCGACAGAAATCAATGTCGCAAATTCTGTTTCAGGGTTTACAGAAAGGGCATTGATAGCCGTAGGTGTTGGCAAAGGCATGTTTTTTTCGACTAGGTCTCCAAGCATAATACCTAACGCATCTGCCGCAAGTTCTAATCCTTGGGCGATATCTTCCGATTGCGTGACCGCTCCTTCAACATCAGGAAAATAAATTCCGTATCCAACAGGATCTTTTTCAAATATAGCTGGATAAACTTTTTTCATTTCTATCCCTCTCTTTCTTATAGACACAGTGGGCTTATTTGCCCACTGCTTTTCGAACAGAATCCTCGACTCTTCTAGATAACTCTTTTGAATGACTGGTAAGAATAACTAGTCTAGGAAAATTTTTCTTTATAAATTTCCTGTGTGACCCCTTTCCACCCTTCACTTCAACAAAACCAGCATCTTTGAGTAATTTCTCTGCTTCTCTAATTGTCATGGGCATTTCAAGCTACCTCCTGACAATAATATTATAGCACGTACAGGGCGTACTGTAAAGTTTTTTCGTGTCTATTTATCAAGATCAACCGAATCGGATACTGCCTTTTCTGTCAAAATACTCAATGCAGCATCGTAGGTTTTTAATTGCTTTTCAAGCAACTTTACTTGTTTTTCAAGTTCTTTTTTCTCTCCATGTAAGGATTTTACTTTTTCTATTTGTTCAAGATTGGACGGATCATACTTTAGTTTTTCGTTCGCTCGAAATAACTTGTCGTCCAAAGTTGCTCTTGCCTCTTGCACAATTTCATAATTATCATAAAAGTCTTTGCCTAAAACATGTGGTAGTTGATCGCTGCTGACTTGACGGGTTGACAAAATATTTAAAGCTGTGACCATTTCTCGGACATTTTGAATAGCAGAATTTTTTCGTTTTGGAAACAGTCCGCTTTCTCCAGAAAGATAATTTGCTAAAGACGCTCCCTTAACAAATTTATTTTTTTGTTCTTTTTCATCACTCCAAAAATAAAAAATATCTTTATAATTAAAATGCGCCTCGTAGCGTCCGTCTTCCAATTTCTCTAACATGTAATCAGGAACTTTGACCACACCTGTTTCATACCGGCCATAGGCAATCTCAACATAAATCCCTGTCATGGTGTCTCTTTGTATTTGCCAGGGTTCAATGACAAAGGTTAGATCGGGGAAAGATTCTTTTTCTGCTTTTTGTTCGACATATTTTTTTGCAATATCCATTGCATTGAAAACCGCTTCTGGTTTATTTTTACTTACCCGCTCGATAATATTTTCTTCATTGTAGATTCGTTGTTTTTTATTTATCGTATAATCACGAGCTGGACGTTTTTGTGGCAGATCCAATAATTTGTAGTTGATCACTTTCCCATATTCTTCTGAATTATGATTAGGGTCAACATCAATATTTAGAAGCCTTGCCTTCACTAAAAAATCATCCCAGCTTGTACTATGGGTAAGCAAAAAATTTAACCGTTCTTTTAATTCAACTCGATACGCATTCTTTCTTCGATATTCTTGATACTTTTTATGTGAGTTTCTTTTAGGCGTATCGAGGATCATTGCCCCGTGATAGTCCGCTACCTTATCGGAGTAATTTCTTAAATGAGCCGCTGTTCCTCGTTGCCAGCGAAACTTCGCTAAATCGATACTTGAGGTTGTATTAAAAATAATATGGTTATGCAAATGGTCTTTATCAACATGGGTGGCAATGACAAATTCATAATCTTCACCTAAGAAGTCGAGCGCAGTTTGTCTCCCAATTTCATGAACTTCTGCAGCTGTTAAATTATCTTCTGGATCAAACGATTGGATAATATGTCGAGCGATAACTTCTTCGTTAGATTTTTTATTTTTTTGACCTTTTATATTTTTTGCTAACATTCTGGTCAGATTCATTTCAAAAAAAGCATTATTTACCGAATTAATTTTATGACCACTTGTCAATGTTTGATTTTCCGTTTTTTCTGGATTTAGAATATACTCAAGTGCTCGAAGTAAATTTTTTTCTTGTTTAATTGAAATCGTTCTTGTTGTAGGCATACTATTGTTGTCTCGTTAATTTACTTATTTCTTGGAGCAATACTTTCTGAGCTTTCAAATAGTTGTTCTGCATTTTCGCGAACTCAGAAACAAGATATTGTACATCTTCTGTTTCTACCAGATCGGTCTGATTTAGTTTGTGGGCAATTTGATTAATATTATTACCAATCATATTCAACTCAGAGACATATTGGCCAGTTTCAACTAATGCTTCTTTCATATCTGCAAAATCTATATTGACTATAAAACCATTAAGCGCCATTAAACGAATATAATTTGTCATTGTCCCCTGTCCGGATAGCTTCATATTTTCTTTTATCCGCTTCTTTTCTTCCTTGGTCAAATAGACTTGGATAAATTCGTCTCTAAATAATTTCTTTTTTCTCATATAATTACCGCTTTCTAAGATAAAAATCAGCCAGCAAGGCTGTGCCTTGTCCAGAGTCGATCCCGAAAACCAACAGCCCCAATGGGGCTGGGTCTCGCCTCTGGCAAGCATAGCGAGGTACATGTACCTCACGAAAAAATAAAAAAGAAGGAAATCCCGAAAATCTATGATTTTCGAGTTTCCTCTTTTTTGTTTTTAAACTTGGGGGCATGCCCCAAACCCCATTTTCTTTCATTACATCATTGACCTTTTCCGAATTCTTCAAGATCTGAAATGAGCTTTCTGAATGATTGTTCAGATTCATTTTTTAGTATTTCCTCTAACAAAGCAAGGCTAGAAATGTGAATAGCGATTGATTCTTTCTCCACTTTTTCTAAGTTTCGTCTTTCTGATTGCAACTGACCAATCACTGCTTTTACTGGTGGAAGAATAAGTTCTTGAGATTCGTCTCGTTCAAATCGCTGACAAACTTTCCAAAGATAATACAGACACAAAGGTCGCTTTTTAATCAGTTTTATCATCTTCGCTACTTTCTGAATTGCCTTTTAATTTTTCTAAAGTATCCGCTAAACTATAATCTTCCTCAGATCGTTCTTCTTTTTTATTCGCCTTGTCTGTTGCGACATTGTCCATTGCTCGACTTTGGAGTTCTCGCGCACGTTTGATTTCTTCTTCCAATGTTGATCGAACTTGCTCAATTTCTTTTTCGTACATATGCGCAGCAATCTTTTGTAAAAAGGTATCGCTTCGAACAATCAAGTCAGTAAACAATGTCTAAAGCTGACAATTCATTCTTAAGTTTTAAATTTCTGGCCAACTTTTTTCTTTTCGCTATATTCGCTATTTCGTAATTGTCAGGAAACAATGTTGGCATTCTTTGTGACCTCCTTTATCCCACTTCAAGTTCCGTCTCTGTCTCTTTAACGGAAACAGATTTGTTTTTTTCTTCAACAGCTACTTCCATTGATCGAATCAATTCTGATTTTTGTGTCTGCGTTAAATCTTTAATCGTTTCCGTTTGTTTTTCGCTCGCCTTAAGTCCCAACTGATTGCTTAAATCTTCGATTCGTTTTAATTGTTGTAACTCGATATTATTCATTTTCTTATCCGTTTGTTTCTGATCTGCTACTGTCACAGAATTTTTAGCTGTTGATTGTTCAGCCCCTTCAGCAATTACCGGAATATTCCCCTCATCTGATAGTTTAGGCTCATTCTGTAGAGTAGGTTCTTCCGAATGCTGTTTATTTTGATCACTCACTGATTCAACTGTATTTATAGTGGGCTGTGTTTCAGGTTCAACAGTTGGCGCTTGATTTTCAGGTACGCTAGGCCCCTCTGAAGCCTTTTCCTGTTCTTTTTGAACTGGTTCTTGCGAATCCTTTTCCTGTACCTCTTGCGTTTTCTCAGCTAGAGGTACTTGATCTCTTTTTTCCTCAATGATAAATTTTCGATCAATTGTATTTGACAATTGTTTTAACAAGCCGTTGATTGATAAAATTTTTCGATTAAATGAATTCTTAAACCCTAAACGAATGTCATCCATTTTATTCGTCACTTGATACACTGTATTATTCTTTTGTGTTCTAACATACTGTTTTAAGTTCTCTTTGAAATCAGACAAAATTTGACCGATTGTTCTTTTTACTTTGGTTGTTTCTTCTTTTATCTGATTCTCAGTCGGCTCGCTCAAAGCATCCACTGCCTCTATTGACTGTTTAACAATGGTTTCAACTTGCTTTAAATGTGTGGCTAGAATATTCTCTATATCAGCCATGCTACCGAATTGCTCTCCCTTATATCCCACTTGCTTAAGAAAGGCATGCTTGCTGGTGTCGCAATTTTTCTTCTTGGATTTGTTGCTGCTTTTGATTGATCAACTGACTTTCTAAATTAGCTAATATCAGCTCAATTGATTGTCAATATTTACACGTACTTCCTGCGGCACTCTCTAATATAACCGATTCGTTTATCGATCATGCTGTAATAGATCCAAATAATATTGATTTTGATCTATTAGCTAAAGCAGAAGAAGCCTGCAACAAGCTTGGTGAAATATTAGACTCTCGGCCAATATTTAATTTCAGCTTATTATTCACCTTGTTCAGAATTAGAATTGAATATTACAAATCATTAACTCCAGCGGACAAGGAAGTAGCCCTACAAAAAGCCAAAAATTACAAAAAAGAAGTGGAATTTATTGTTAACATGACAGACTATCATGGGAATAAAATTAAAACTACTGCTGATATTGCTTTGTACAATCTGAATAATTTAATCACTTCTGGAACACCTGGTGAAGTAGCCTATTTTATAGATTAGACAAATAGGTTTTTAATTGATCATTAGTCAAAACAGACACTACAGCTTCGCGGAGATATCCCTAGATCTAAAACATACAAATTTATCTAGTCAATTCCTTCAACCCAATTATGCATTGGTACTTCTGGTAATCCTTCAGTTGATTCTACAAATTTCTTAACTGCGATCGGATATTCAATAAACCAGTTCTTAACATAGACAAAAATAAGGTTGTGAATATTATCAACTTTTTCTGTTTTTGCTTTTGGTATGATTTTAGGATTGTTTTATATAATTCATTAGCTGCATCGATTCCGTAATTCCCTATATCTTCAAAAATAACTACCGTACTAGTTTCCTTTTCTGCTTTGGCTTTTGATAGTATTTTTCCCTATATATTTCTTTTAGCTTATAATAAACTCTGACATTTAATACCTCAGCATACTTGGATCACTTTTGCATTTTTAAGAAATACAAAAGTGATCCAAGTTATTCACCTAATTTGTAAATGATACATAGCAAGAAAAGAAAAAAGAGAGTTTCCTCCTTTTTCTTCAAAATCAATCAAAAATTAATCGATATTTTCCTTTTTCTTTTTTGGATTTAATCCTTTTAAAAACTTATCCTCCAAGGCTAATAGTTCATCATAAACACTCCCCATAGACTGCCCTGATGATAAACTTAAACAGTACAAAAAATCGCAAGGTAACGTTGCTACAGAACGATTTCGGGTCACCCAACTTGCCACAGTAGACTGTCTATAATCATGAATCTCACAAAATTGTTCTACAGTCATCCCTAAGACACCGATAATAAAAACATTGATAGGATAAGGATAAACATAAGTATTGACACTCATGGTCAGTAAGCCCTCCTTCAAGTACTATTATTGCATATGCGATAATAGTACCCCTCTTCGTAGAACAAAGCAAGCAGCGGACAACTAAAAAACTCCAAGCAGAAAAGGAACAGTATCAAAGATATATTGTAAAAGGCAATTTGCACCTTTTATTTTTACCCTGTATCTAATTCAAAAAGATTCACTTCTTTAAGGGGGTTCAAGGTAGCTGATAATTGTTTAAATGTCTCTTCTACCAAGCTCCCGTTTAATTCAAATACCTCTGTAATCCTTGTTGAATAAGCTAATCTGTTTTCTTTTCTTAATTGGATGATCCTCATGAACAACATTTTGACTGAAGCAATGATCATTCCGCCATTTCTTCCTCGTGTTACCTTGTAGAAAACCTTATTC
>FAPP01008668.1:3080-18219 GCA_001485965.1 Heliconius ismenius | reverse complement strand
TGGCACGCTCGGAACGCCATATCTATTAGAAAGAACAGAACAAAACACAATACAATATGCATTTTTTTTATTTCATTTTTTACGTCGCTTTGTTTACGATATATTTTTACGCAAAACATCAAGTACTAAAATAAAACTCATTGGTTTAGTAGATTTGGAGGACGGCTGTGACAGGCAATATTAAAATTTTCCTTGATAATAGAAATATTTTTCCGTTTCTATTACCACTTTTTTGTTTTTTTATCTATATATAATTTTTATATATTCATATTATATCAATTTTGTTAATGTTTGCCAATATGATTAAGTAGGTAATCGTGTATCACCGTAGTCACCGAAAAAAAAACAAACTTGTTCTTGTGGTGATGTCAAACATAAGAAAGAAGACAATATTTTTCCTTTTTATTTTTTTAATATGAGGAAACACCTCATTTCTGAAACTATAGAGGCTAGAATTTAAAAAATACTCAAAGAGGCCATTCCTATCAAGGTATTGAAACCAAAAAATATGTACGCATTACATACTTTGATACATCATTGTTTTTTTTACGTTGCGTCCAAACACAAAGTACCTTTAGGCAGAGGGAATCTGGGAACTAGTGTTAAGACATTCCGTTCCTATTTAGACACTTCCGTCCCCCATTTTCCACTGAATTCTCGAGACATTGCGTGTTGAGTGGTCTAACTCATCGCTTGCCTCGTTACCAAAGCTTGGAAATGAAAATATGTATTAAAATATGTCATTTCCCCAAGTGGGAATCCACCCACAACCGTCGGCTTTAGTCGCAGTCGCATTCTTGTGCTTCTGAGTCGCGACGGTCTAGTTATACGGCACTAACTTAAGTTACAAATGTAAAACAATTGTCATTGTAGTGTAATATATTTATATAGTTAAATGTTTAATGTTGAATGTTGTATTTGTTTCTACGATTTACCTTCTAGTAGAGTTTTGTAGGATTCATAATACTTAGTAGAGTAACGTAAACAAATATTTTTGTCTTCGCTTTAGATTTGTTTATTCTAATTTTGTTAAGCAAAACTTTATTTTTTGGAAAACGCATATACTTTTCTTTTTCTGATCTTTTTTCTTTGTGGTGTTGCGATAATAGTAATTGCATCATTTACTGGCTTTATTTTATTTAGTGCCTTTACTATACAGACCAGATCAGAGTTGGTTTATTATTGTTTTTTGGTATAGAATAACAATTAATTATACTTTTAAAGCTTTACGTTTTCTCTCCTGCACTAATAGTAAAATAACTTTTAATAACAGTAGACTATATATTTTTCAAAAATATTTAAATTAAAGCCGAAATTATTTATATTTAAAGTGGTGGATTTTTTATAACAGACTCAAAAAATGCCGTTAGCATAGACAATACCTACGCAAAGATAATAAACACTTTTCCATCCGATTAAACAGCGGAAATGTAAATAAGCGATAAAATTCTTTGAATATATGTAGAGTTCAGAACAGATAGGTATCTCTCCGTTCTCCTATCCTAATATTATTGAAGATAAAAAATGTTTATTTTAAATGTATTAAATTAATAGTAATTTAAAATAAAGTATTTTTGTTAAGATGAACCATAATAAAATAAAAATAAAATAAGTTTCTCTAAATAGATATACTTATTTATATAATAAAAAAAGCATTTGATAGTCGTGAAATTAAAAAAAACTAAAGAACACACTCATAGTTTCACATAAAGCGATGTTCTAAGGTATCATTTTATATAAAAATCATCTTACTGAATATCTTACATTAATTAACTTAACGTTAAAGATTTTCACAAATATCAAAACATAAAATCGAAGTTTCAAAATCCATACAAACGTAAAATAAAAAGGCTCAAAATTACGTACTTCGTGGGCTGAGGCAAGATGGTATCATAATTGAAGGACAGCAGCAGCTTCCCAACAGCTTCATTGATCTCCTCAACCTTCTCTGTTGGCTTGTGATCTTGATCCCAGCTCATCGTTCACCATATACCAAGGTATTGTATAGCACGAGTTTGACGTCCCGGGAAGTGCGCGTGCGACCGACTCGCGCGCGCGGACTATAAAGAGCTCCTTATGCTCGGGACGTAGGTATAAATGTAAAGCGCGTACCGATAAGTAAGCTCGTTTATTTTATTTACTTCTGATTTAGATTATTTCGCTTTTTTTTAATGGAAATTTATAGTAAACGTAATAAGGTTTTATATAAATTGTTTTATGTAAAATCTGTGATAATAATTAAATTGTAGGATGTATTAGTGTTTTCAATCACAAAAATAAAAGGTTGTATTTTTTTATTTAAAAAGCAGATGTGTAACTCTAGTAACAGTAACATTTTTTTCTTTCTAATTCTCTACATCATTATTAAAAGATAATTAAATAGCTTATTGCTATAGTAGATATATAGAAGTACCTATGTATATTGTATTTGTTGGTCTGTTGACTGCATTGTTCTTGCACAACGATGTTCATATTAATAGTGTTTGTAATTTAATAATAAATAAAATATATTTACATATTTATAAAGTAATTATTTTTATAATATACTTGTTATCAATATTTTTTTTTAATTTAGTTATTTTTTAAAGTTTTAATATATATTTCACATAACTTACAGAGCATATCGCATTTTTCTATCTATGTTGACGCTTTTCCGAATTTTCACGTTTCATCGCGTCGTGTGGGCGGTACTGGCAAGGTAGCGCCGCCTCACGCCGCTCACGCCATTGGCTCGACCGCTGTGACGTCACTGCGCGGGCGCCTTTATCTTCGTGCCTACCGAGATTGCTGCACCGGACATTGTGAGACTTGTATATATATGATATAGTTCAGCAAACATCCATCATTGAATATGAATTATATTTCTATTTGAATTAGATAATAATCAAATAAAAAAAACGGCTCTTTTCTTAGGTGCATTCTGTTTACTCATTTGTATACCCTTATGCAAATAAAACCGACAACATATTTGTAAGTTTGTCTCCTTTTCACTCGCTTATTTCGAGATTTTATCTTAATGTTCCTAAATATTTTTCAGATCGACATTTGAAGTTCAACCATAAAAAGGGTTCAATTTAACTGTTTAAGGTTATTATAATAAGTAAGTATATCCACTTTAATTATTCGTTATACTTTTGAAATATATACCTAAATTAGCTGCTTTTTATGAAGCCCTCGAGTTGGTCAATTAACACGATCTAATTTTGTGCCCAATTCACGCAAGAAAACGCTAATGAAGCTGTCAAGGCTCGCGTACCACTGAGAAACATATTCTAGACTATTTATGAATAAAGAGCAAGAGAAGGAACATGAAAAAGAGATTAGAAAATAAATAGTAAATCTTGGATTATAAATACATAGATCGCTTCTGTCCAAGGATTATCGGATTATTATTTATGAAAATTATTTGCTCATGCGACTACGTATATTTTAGTACGAAACGTACGAGTATGAGTAAATTTAGTTTATTTATATAAGTTGAGTAGTTAATTAAGTACCTACCTACATACAAAATCTTAGGTAACGGTAGCTATACACACCTATTTTAGAGAGCTGCTGCGTAAACCAGCACCAGACTTTTAATTTCTTTCAAGCATTTGCTTTATTCGATAGGAAAATAAAGGAAGGGCAAAACAAGTACCTATGTTATGGAAGAGAAAAAAAAAATAATTATTTATTTATTTAAAATTCTAATTACCCAAGGCAGTAGTTGATTAGACTTCCTCTATATTTTCGTTATTAACACTTGAACATGTTGTAAAAAAATTCAAATCACCCAGTGCTCCCAAAACGTCCACATTTTCAACGTAAGAGTGAGCTTTTTTGAAGCCCATTTCTCGTAGTCTTTTAGTTCATTTAACTCTGTTTTATAGAGTAGGTATTGAAGTAAAAAACTCTGGGCTCGTTGTTCCCCCTTGAACACGTCCTCACTATGTCTAACATTAAATAAAAGAAGTAACAAAATATTTTAAAGTAGGTATTTCTATTAAGATAAAGATTTCTATTTACATGTACTTACAAAGGTAAAGATTTCTATTTACATATATTTTCCTGATCACACAAATTACCTAAATGGAAAGATCGATTAGTATAAGTGCTCTCTGGTCACTGGTGGCCTTATGTGCTTTGCATATTTGTATGACCTCTTTCTCTTAAATATCTGGATAACTTACTTACCAAAATAGGTGTAGGCGAAAGTCAAGCTCTAAAACACTCAAAATTTTTTGGATTTATATATTTGAGTTCTGCTACTTAACACGCAATGCCTCCAGAATTCTGCAGAAAGTGGGGAACGAAGTGTCATCCTACCCTGCTGTGTGCGGGATACAGCGTGAAGCTGATATTTAAGAACAATAATTTTGTAGGTGTGAGGGGTTTTTTTTAAACAAATGAACCTGAAGCAAATTTTAACATAGTAAACCCTCGATACCCTTAAAATATCTATGTTTCATGATAAGTAGGTACTTATTACTTATGATATTCGGCCTATGATACGCAAAAGTTTTCAATATTGGAAAAAATCGTGTTTATCGAAAATGTCAAAGTTGAATACCTTGAAGAAAAAACGAGATATTCGAGAAATCTCAATTGCATTTAAAAGGCCTTGATATATACCTACTCCAAGTTCTGAATAGACCCATAGAAAAAAAATTCGCGATGTCGTAAAACCTCAAATATCATCCAAAATGGCCATTTTTGCACTTTTAGGTTAGATTATCTCAAAATAGCTAATAGAGCAATTCTGGGGTTAGATTCATGTTCAGCACCCTAAAAACCGTCGGAAAAGTATAGTTCCGTTTCTAAGTCTAATATATTGTCGGCCTGTGTAATTATTTTCCTTCATCAATGTTATCAAAACAGTTAAGTAGTAACCCTCGATTTTTTCAATTTACTCAACTGGTGTATTTATTGGCTCCATACTCCATATGAAGTCTGAATAATAATAGAAAATGACATATTTTTTTGTACATCATGATTGTCATGAGTATAAAACATATTTTACTGCGTAGAAGATTTATAATAAGTTTTCACTCTCAAATTCATATTTTAACATAAATTGTTTTCACATTTAAAATCCGAAATATTGTAAATTGGAGCTAAAATGGAATGGATTTGTATATCCCTAATAGTATATTTTATTTTAATCTGTGGTATTTACTAACTACCACAGATAAAATGGTCCGCCGCACTCCCGCGTAACCTATCTTTTTCTTTTTTTCATTTGTAAATATTGTGATTGCGGTTATATTAAAAATTTATTTAGGAATGAAATAAAAATATATACAGGAAAAAGGAATAATTTAATGGTTCTAGTCATTACAAAGTAAAATGAAAATCGCCATTGAAGGATGTGCTCATGGAGAATTAGATAAAATATATGAATGCGTTGAAACTTTACAAAATAAAGAAGGTATCAGCGTCGATTTGTTGATTTGTTGTGGAGATTTCCAATCCGTGAGGAATAATGACGATCTACGGGCAATGGCAGTACCGGAAAAATATCAGAACATTTGTACTTTTTATAAGTAAGTAAAAATTGTGCAACTTATGTTAAAATTAAGAGTTTACGTACAACTACTATAAAACATTCCTTTCTTTCAGGTACTATAGTGGTGAGAAGGTAGCGCCTGTCTTAACAATATTCATTGGAGGGAATCATGAAGCGTCTAACTATTTACAAGAACTTCCTTATGGAGGTTGGGTTGCCCCAAATATTTATTATATGGGTAGAGCAGGTGTTATCAGATTTGGAAATTTACGAATAGGCGGTTTGTACCTTGTTTAGTTTGTCTGTACTGGAGTTAATATTTATGCCTACTGCATATAGTATTAGATTAAATTATTTTCTAGGTTTGTCTGGAATATTCAAAGGCCATGATTACTTACAAGGCTTATGGGAGTGCCCTCCTTATACTCCAAGTTCGTTGAGATCTGTCTATCATATAAGAGCATTGGATGTTTTCCGTCTCAGCCAAATTAAGGATAAAGTACATGTTATGTTGTCTCATGACTGGCCAAGAGGAATAACTGACTATGGTGATAAAGAGCATCTTCTCAAACACAAACCATTTTTCCGGTAAGTGTACAAGGGATGAGTTCAGTACAAAAAAAATATATAGTCTGTTGTGATCATTTAAGCTATTTTATATTTTTTTAGTGAAGATATTGAGTCAAATCAATTAGGTAGCCCTCCTGGAGAAAAATTGCTATTTGCTCTAAAACCCCAGTATTGGTTTGCTGCACATTTGCACTGCCAATTCGCAGCTCTGGTGAAACATAAAAATGATGAAGAAACTAAATTTTTAGCACTCGACAAATGTTTACCAAAAAGAAGGCATTTACAAATTTTGGACTTACCGTCAGAATATGATGGTGATAAGCTCCTCAAGTATGACACTGAATGGTTGGCTATATTAAAAAATACCAACCATCTTTTATCTGTTAAAAATATTGACTGTCATTTGCCAGGTCCAGGAGGAAATGAAAGGTACATACATTAATTTTGTTTAAAGAGAAACATATAGTTAATTTTGGATATTTAATTAACAAAAAGAAGCCATGGTGGCATAGTGGGACTGTAATCCTACATGTAATGATTGTGGGTTCAATCCCCATCCCCCACACAGATTGACAAATTTTTATTTCCCTGCTCTTCCAAATGACAGTGATGCTTTGACTACCTCATAAATGGTGGACAATGGTCACAATTTCTTGAATTCCAGTAAGTACTAGAAGTAATGTTTTGACATGCGTTTGACACTAGATTCTCTGCATACTGTGACATGTGGAATGAAGTGAAAAACTAAAAAACATTACAAATAACACACAGTAAATTATAAACAGCTATATATATTATGTTTTAAATTACTTTTAGATTTGATTTTACACCAACTACTGAAGAAAAAGACTTGGTGGAGAAACTACTGACTACATTGACTATAAGCAGTAATGCTTTTGTAAAAACAGCTGCTATTTATAACCCTAAGACGCCAAAGCATACACCAACAGAGCCCATTATAAATCGTCAGACTTCCCATCTTTGTGAAAAATTAGGTATTGATGACCCTATTCAAGTGGTTATGGCCAGATCAGGCAGAACCATGAAACAAATAGTTATACATGATGATTCTAATATAAGTGAAGATAAAAATATAGATGACATCAAGATTGAAACTCCTAAAATACTTAGTAAGATGTCACTTCCCGCTCCTGTAACTCCTAGCAATCATGAAAATTATTCCAGCCATGATATATCTCGAGACACATCCACACCTGATAATAGTTTGCTATCTGATACTGGGAACAATACTTCTAATTGTATGACTCCTCCAAGTGCAACTAAAAAGGTTTTTAAAAGACGCAACCTATCTATGTATACAACTGAAGAAGATGAATGTAATGAAAGTAGCTCCTCCGATTCAATAAGTCCAAAATCAAGTAAATTACCTTGTAAAAGTAATGAATTTTAATTTAAATACACATTAATATTAGGTTTTGATATAATTATTTAGCACAATTGCAATTTATTACTTTTCATGAACAATGTGTAACAATAACAGTAAGTAATATATTAATTTTAATATTACAATATTCAATTTAGAAATACAACCAATTGTATGTGATAAATACAATCAATGGTTTGTGTAACATAACATACAAATAAGAAAAGAAATATTTAGAAAGAGTTATCATAATAGGTCGTCATCACCTTTTGCAATACAATTTGTTTCATACATTATACAAATGAGACAATTTAATGAATATTATTATGTTATTGTATAAGCTATAATTTTATAAATCAACAAATTTAATAATCATATCATGTTTCCCAATTTGTGATTTGGTAGATTTTACTACTGTAATGTCATAATTTTATACTAGGATACCTTTAATTTTAAAATTTGGCAATAAATAAAGTGCAATGAAATTAGTTCCCTGTATTCTTATCTTATTATTAAAATTGGAAGAATTGTAAATTTTAACTATAAAATATCACATTAATCAAATGAAATCATTTTAAAGAATTACAAACATGTATGTACTTAAATTTAAAATTAATAATTTAACTCTTTTCAATAAAGATATTACATTTGACATTTAATTATTTGAATCTTCACAATGACTTAACAAATGTTCCTTCAGTCTAGGAATGTTTATTGCTTCAAAATTGCATTGGTTGCATTTTAATGGTGATGACATTAATTTCTTGTGGGTCTCACTTGGCATTTTGTCTATACTACCATTTTGCTTAATTTTCTTCATCAAATCTGAAACAGTATGGGTGACATTATTAAACTGATATATAAACACATTTTACAGTTTCTTCCAAAACGGCACAATAAAAACAAACCATCATAAGATATAAAAAATGAAGTGGTAAAACTGTTCCAGTGAATTTTTGTTTTAAGACAAGGGGAGATCATATCTCGACTAATTATATGCATATGAAGTCTCTTCATACTAGGAATTGCATGAAAACCAGCTTGGAGGTCTATATCACTGTGATCTTTCTGAATCATTTTAAAAATCAGACCAAACTCCTCCAGTAAATCTACATGTGTTTTATTTAAATTATATATACTGTCTATACTTGCACGAGACAGGGCTAGATAGTGTATCTTTGCTTTGGGATATTTATCACGAATGATTACAATATTTTCAGTTTCCTTTACAAGAGAACTGGGATCTTTCATAGATTCTATTAGGCCCAAAGACCAGTGCCCTTTAGACTTGCTCATATTTGATTAGTTTTATTCTATTTTGTATAAGATTTACTATTAATTATTTTTTCTTAATGTAAATTAATATTGATATTGCAAACCACAACATATACACTATCCTAAACCGATATCAATAAACAAATGCACAAAGAGAGTTTGACTTGAATACTCTGTTACATACACCCAACGTTCACTTCTATTTTAATGAATGTTTGACATATTTAATTTTAAAGTAAAAAGTATATAATTCGCACGTCATACAAAATATTATTTTAAATTTTGACAGAATCAGTAACTAATAGTAACTATTGTCTATTGAATTGTGTGTTGCCAACTCAAATAAATTCGGAAATCCTTATTTGGATAGTAGTAGTACCATAAAACTCTATAAGTGAAACAGTTCCAACGTAAACTTAAAAGTACGATGAAGATAAGTTATACAAAACCAATACAAATTCCAGGTGTGTATTCCCACTTCCAAGATATTTAATTCATCACATCGGGTGAGTGCCTATTTTTGTTAAATGTTTGGTTAAATTTTTTTAGCGTTATTTAAGGTTTTCCCATAATAACCCTATAGAATTAAAAGAGAAATAGAATTATGCTTTGGGTATACTGTAACTTAACGAAATGACGACGAGTTAAGTGATTTTCGCTTTACTCCTGAATTTGAGATGTTACTTATTTTTATCTCAACTGTATCTAATTTTTTAATACTATATTTTGGTTTAGTAGATTATTATATGGTAATAAATTATTTTTTTATCTATGGTTTATTTAGATACTTATATCAAAATAACTATTAAACTAAATAAAATTAAGTAACTTTTGACATTCTCCGAGGTACAAATTTATATAAGGGCTATTTTGTATCCACCGTGGCCTCACGAAATGAAATTTCTATGTGAAATGGAAAAATAAAATAATAGTACGTAGGTATTAAAATCTATTTTTTATTAAAATCACATTGAAAACATAATTAATTTTCGCTAAATTAAAAAATAAATATTACTTATACGTATTACCTCTTAACTGTAATAACAATAATTAAAATATATTAAGTGACAGTCATGACTGAAAAAGCTTTATTTAAGCTACGTATTATGTAGCTTATAATTTTTCAGTCATAAGATCAACTGAAATAAATATGCCATACTCATTCTATTACCTTAATTTATTTAAAACTAGAAGTTCGATCTAAACTAACTTATTAATGAATCCATTGCAAGTAGGAGCAATAATTATAGTATAAGGCCACATTATATTTATATATCTATATACTTTTTAAACTAATATTGATTTTCAGATTTAAATTATAATTTAACCGTAAATTTTCTTAAATCTACTGTACGGTGGGACGACCCGTGTAACCAGATTCTGGAAGCGAATGATGGGCTAGTTCCCGCAATATTTGTTCGAAGCCTTTCCCTGAAGGCGTATGGAGATTGCTATTTTTTAACATTGTCGCATTCAATTTTGTTGCCAGGTAGCACATCTGCAAATAATAATTCCAATATAATATAAATATAACATTATAAAGAGTTTGTTAGCTTCACGCTTTATGTCAATGTAATTCAGCGGAATAAGCAGAGGGAGAGAAAGAGATAAAGGGTTACTTAAGTTATAAATTTGTATTAAATATACTTTGTACTGAGACCATATTGTCAGTTCCTCGCTGTGATAAGAAACGCGGCGTCAAGTTCCGCTACACGACACACAATGTCTGGAGAATTCGTTGGAAAGAGGGGAACGTTGACTCAACACTAAGTTCCCTCAGCCTACGCTGCTATTCGTGGGATACAGAGTAAAAAAACTAAAGAACTTACCAAAAGTGCAGACATAAACAACAAAGCCCCTAATGCCACGGCGACCATCATAGACGTAGCGCAAGTTGCTTCTATAGGTGTTCTGTGGAACAGCTCCCCGGGCATTACCACTGTGTACTCGAGATTCTCCTTGAACCTCGTGAATGGTATAGAGCTATTGTCAGATACGAGGGAAGATGCTGTTATATTGTGATTTGCTTCTGGCAGAGCTCTGCGTTTACGGCCGTGACCTAAAACATATAAATTCCCATCTAATTATAAATTTATACCTAACTTTAATTTTACTAAAAATAAGAGAATAATTGAATATATACTTTTTTTTCCTTTTAACTTTCCTACGAATTGATATAAATATATAAATATTTATCATTATCCTATTTAAATACTGCATTAGGTAATTAATATAGAGCTCATTGAATTGAAAGATATGATAAAAAGCCTACCGGATGGCTCGAATAGATCAAGGCAGTAGTCCGGTTGGCAATCCGCTGCATCCATACAAGCTTTGATCTGGGAATGTATCCAAAGAGTGGAACGTTCCTTCATTGATGCCAATAAGAAAGCTTCGAAGTCCAGAAACACTTCGTTGTGACGCTCCCGGTAACGCGCTGGTTGATGTGGAATAATTGAAGCGAAATCTCTGTTTCGGCATCTGTGAATTAATTTAAATTAGTTTGTAGTAATTTAAGGCTAGTCCATTCAGTATTTAAGCCAGTCGTGGCGCTGAGGTATGAGCGTAAACGCGTAAAGCTGATTTTACTTTATTAGAAAATTAATATTTACCCGTCTTTAACAAGTAAGACAGCGCCAGGTGCGTGCGGACGATCCGGATCAGGGGAGACCGCTACTTCCAGCAGTTTGATGTGACGCCATGCTGAATCGGGGTTGATACGGGCTCGTAATTGTAATTTAGTTCCGATTGGTACGGCCTGTGTAAAAAATATATTTTATAACAAAAAATACCGACTTTCTCAACTTTCAACGTATGGGATTTGTCTCAGATCAATAAAAAAAAGAAATGTCGAAATGGGTTGACGGAATATTGAGTAATTCTTTCATTTGTCACGTACATACTTCATGCAAATTTAAGACTTATGTAATTTTTTCATGGATACCATTGTCAGAAAAAAACCATTGAAATGGGACCACACGGGAAGCACTAGTTTTCAAATAAAGAGAATCATCAAAATCGGTTCACCTAGTCAAAACTTCTGAAGTCGAATTCATAACCTCCTCCTTTAACTGAAGGCGGTTAATTATATAATAATATTTTACTCATACTTTATAATATGGATGTTTTAAAAGGTTCAAAGATGATCATCCAGGCCAGTCGTGGAGCAGTGTCGATTCCCACACAAGGAGATGAGGTTTGAGTTAGGTTCCTTTGGGTAAAGCCTACCCTGATATACCTATGTGGGATTTAGCGTAAAAGTGAAGAAAAAAAACGATAATATATATTTTTTTAATTGTTTCTTTTGTATATAAAATAGTGAGTGAACTTCAACTTTAATTTTTTTTTTCACGTGTAAAAAGTAGTGCATGAATGTCACGTACAGTATTTACCTGGTCGACAGGCATGTCGAGTGAGTGGTTAGAATGTCGTGACACGGGCGGGGCTTCTTTATACAATGCTACTTCGTACTCCAGGCGGCCGGGCGTCTCTTCGACCACACCCGAGACCCGGGCACCGTGCGGACTAAAATAGATATAAAAATTGCAACTTAAAAGTTGCACAACTGAACGCCATACAATTTTAACTTAATAATACGGGGTAACGGTGAAATTATGAAATATATGTAGTGACAATGTCGTAAAAAAGTATTATTATTTTTAGACACTTACCAACTAAATTCGGAAATAAAAAAATAGTAGAGTAGCAAAGTACTGTGCGGAACATAATAAGGAGATAATAAGGTCGTCTAGTGATGCCCCAGGTGAAAATATGCTTGTGCCAGGTTCTAACAACGTATCTTTACAGTCAGCTAGTGGATAGTTAGCAAACCGTTCGAGTGCGCTAGGTGTAATTTTACCACCCACAGTGAAACACAGAGAGCGTAGCATTACACACATGGTGTTAGATTTGAAAACACAGACCAAAAAATAGGCACCCATATACCTAATTGAGGCCAGTTGTGGCGCAGGAGCACAAGCGTGTGGCTATAAGTGCAACAGGTCATGGGTTCGATCGCCCCCCGAGGAAATGAATTATTATTTCTTAATATTTTCATTTCTTCGCTCTGGTATTGAGGCAAACCGCGGCGTTGAGTTCCATCACTCTCGAGTGTCGTGCAATGTCTCCAGAATTCGGTGGAAAGTGGAGAACGGAACTTAAAAACTGGATTGCGACCATTATAGTTCAGTGTAAAACATTATTGAATATATTTTCCACTGTCACTAATTCTTGAGGGTTCAAATCTTACTCAGTAGAATATGGCACATGTGCTTCTTTGTAATATTATACTCACAAGCTACCGGCAAAACCTGCTGCTTTGTTTTCGATTATGGTAGGCTCTGGAGGCTTGCACATGATGATTAGTTCCTGATCGGACTGCATCACCACCCCAGGAAATTGTGGGAACCAGATACGTACGTGAACGAAACCCTGAAAAACAACACAAAAATGAAAATGCTATATGGATTGTAGATATAAGTATGTATATTTCGGTGACATGCATGTGTAGAGGAATTTTTGCTATCACCATAAAGATATTATTATCATTTACTATTTGACAAATATTAACCAAGTATTCGATAATAGTTACTTAGTAAATTTATAAACTTTACTACTAAGTTACAACTTTTTACTATAAATTTTAATACTAGAAAACATTCCTAAACACCACTTGCTTAATCACAGCAGTCAACAAAATAAACGTAGCCTATATATACAAGTCATAGAACGCGAGTTATTACTGCTTGCCAAGTACTATGTTTATCGTGTATTTTAGTTTCCCTCATATTACCGGTCTACGGCCTCCAGTTAATAGTATATCAGTGTAGTGGAGTAGGTGCCTCGTTGTCTATAGCCCACTAAACATTGCATACTGTTACTGTAACGGCATTACTATTATATGTCAATGTTAGAAAAGAATACGCGATGACGATTGAAAAAATCATATAAAATTGTCACATCATTATCATGTTTCCGCAATGTAGGTATAGTGAGAAAAGATGCAATGAAGAACACATTATCGTTTTGTGAAGACTATTATTTTGTTCTTCAATTTCCAAAGAAATATATTTTTGCCGAAGTTTGGGGAATTTGTGTTGCGTGGCGGAACTTTACGCCGGGTTTTTGCCTTGAAAATATTAATAAATAGTAATAATTCATTCCCTCGAATGGGGATCGAACCCACAATCGTCGCATTACAGTCACGCTTCCAATGCCCGTGTGCCACGACGGCCGCTATACAACATTTTTATCAATGGAATATATTATCAACTAAATTTAGATTGCAAACCTAAAATTAGATAAATATATTTGAATTTAACGCAAAAATAACTGGTTCAATTTCTATTAAGCTAAACTATAACTCAATTATACTTGTAAAATACTCACGTTTCTCTTGAGAACACCGCATTTAGTGAAATCGTTTATCCTCAATCTGTACAAGAGGCCGGTGGGGTCCTCCGGCTCCGGCCGTATTTGGCACACGGGGTCCGCAATGGGGTCAGTAATGCGATCGTCGGCGAAGAGCGGGGCGCCGCGGAAGCCTTCCGGCTTTCTCAGTAGAGCGCTCACAGAGTCTCTGATGCCGGAGCCGGCGCTGGCGAACGTGCACTGGATGTCGGTTACTGTTACAAACAAAAGTGTTTATTACGCTTTTAGAATATAATTTTAATGTATTTCCATTTGAACATGATTATGAAAATTAATTTTATAGATCTTGTTATAAAATATGATTCAATGCAATGTTCATAAATATTTATTATAATTAAATAAATAACAGGTCGTCGTTGCTCAGTTAGACGGTATCTGAATCGTAAACGCAACGGTTGCGGGTTCCCCGCTTAAGTAAAATTCTGCTACTACACAGGTTATCTCACCAATTCAGGCGAAAAACGAAGAATGGAGTGTCTAGATTCGTGGTTTTCTTAAGTTACGTTACTAAGCGGAAAAAAAATGTAAAGATTAATAGTTTTAAAGAATGATAATATAATAGATGAAACTATAAATGATTTGTGAAGAGTTAATTAAAATATCTTTCTACTATCGAGTAGAAATATAACAAGTTTATATTTAGATTTAGTTCACGCACGGCATGTAAGACGTAAGGCACTCACCATCATAGTCTTGGCTGCGAACAACCGGAACCTGCAACAATGAGCATTCAAAGTTGTAAAACGGATAATTAAAATGTTAAACTTATTGTTTGTAGTGTTAACGTTTTACTTTTAAGCTAATTAAGTAGTATTAAGGCGTTAGAGTTTTGTTTAATAACAATAGAACTAAAATCGTTGCTACTTTTATAAGGCTTGATTTTAAATAAAAAAAAACATCGTTGTGTTATTTTATATCTTTAATTCAATTTCATTCAATTTTATATTAAATACTTTCTTAATGAATAGGTAATTAATCAGCTTCACGCTGTA
>FAPP01008649.1:0-15022 GCA_001485965.1 Heliconius ismenius | reverse complement strand
TCTTACAGAAGTCGGTTAATAACGAAGTTCTGGCCCTACTGTTTTACTATTTTCTCTATCTATAATGATTGTATGTTCAATATTTACTTAAAGACATATTGATAATTTAATGTTTTCGTTAATACACATAAGTTACATTTAAAATATGTAGAAATGAGAGTAATGTAATTTTATTACTATTTTCATGTTGCCTGAAACAAAAAATGCAGCTGTAAAACTTTGACCTCTACAAATAAATTAAATGTTTCATAAACTTTAGTATTTAAATTTCGTAGTTTAAACTTAAGTAGTTAACTCAAGAGCTTCGATCAACTATACCCTAGATGAAGGATTACAGTCTAAAAAACGGCAAAAAATTACGAGCAAGTCTTCTTATCCGCGCTATACAAAACTAAGCCTTAACGCAATGACATAAGATTGGATTTTATTGAAATGATCTTACGTCATAAGTCTAATAATATACTGAAATGATGTTTATATTGTCTGGTGCCATATTTTTAAGCCATATTTGCATGTAATCCTTTATTTAGTGTATAATTGATCGAAGCTCAAGAGTCTAAATTTAATTTTAAAAAAATACATTTAATTTTAAAGTAAACATTGTATATGCTATGGCAACAATTTTACCAAACGTCATAAACAAATATGGCGTTAACGCTTTGTATTGTGTCTGTAGCCTGTACATATATGATATATAATACGACCTAATAATTTATTTAAAAAGGCTTCCTTATTAACGACACATGCTTAATATAGTGAATTATGTATTATAATTATAATGAAAAAAGAAGATTTAACACGCTGCCATTTAAATTATAAATGAAATAGGTAAGTTAAAAACTTTTATTTATTTAAAGAAATATTAGTTTTTATAGTAGGAAATGTTAAATAATTAGCTAAAATGGTTGCGTGTTAATGTATTGTATTAACAAACTAGCTGTTTGGTTAATTGTATTGATAATTTCTTTTTCTTTTACTTTCACTTTTGTTTGGATACAACTTGAACATTCTTTTAATATGACTCACAAAGTTTATTGCCATTGCCCTTTTAATTGTTGGATACAATTGATTAATTTACGTCAATTGTTTGCTTAGTTTTAGTTATTATTAGTGTGGAGAAAAAGTTTCTCGCGATTCTGTTGTAAAAGTCAAATATCTCTTTAAAGTTGGATTTGAATTTAGTTTTAGAATACGTTTTTATTAATGCGTATTTAATTTAAAGTTTAAAATTAAGTTCATATATTTAATATTAACATTTAAAAAGCTGCTAAAAAATAGCAAAATTTAATATACTGTGGGTTTTACTTTGAAATTGACTATGCTATAGTTTTTGGTGGATATGTATAGCACATAAACAAACCATTACTAGGAAAAATTAAATAAGTCATAGAATGATTTGTTTGTAATGATGTCATTTGGTTCTTAATAAAAACCAGTCAAGTGCGAGTTGATTACAAAATAATATATTCACACAAGTGTAAGAAAAAGGGTTTATCAGAGGAACAGACAAATACACAAGCAGATTACCAACAAAGGTTTTGTATATTTCCTTTGACATATGTAACTCTAAAAATTACAAATAATTGGCAATTTCATCTTCAATTAACAGACTTGTAAGCCAAAATGAAATGATATTGTTTTAGTAATTAATAGTTGATAAGACAGTAATTGTGGTTGCAATTTATGTTAAAATTTTTAAATGATAATTATATGTATTTTTATTATTTTTTTCACATATAGCAGACTAAGTATGACCTTAGCGCTAAGACATTCCATTTTCCAATTTCTGTCTGAACTTGGGACTGTGTAGAGTGGTGGAACACCTGCTTGGTCTACCAGTACAGGGATAGTAAAATAATTAATTTTCATAGATATTATCAGGATGGCACTCACAACCATCATATAGTCAGTTCCTGAAATTAGTATATTAATTAAATCAAAGTTTATACTATGAGTAAAGATTTTATTTTTTATTAATTAAAAATATATATATTTTAGGTGGCTATTTTACACAATGTCGTCTAGTTATGATGAAGGACCAGTGTATTACAGGGAAATTCAGAAAAATGCATATCTTAAAAGGATGCCTAATGATGTTAATACAAGCAAATTGCGACCTTTGGGTCATAAGGTATTTTTTGTTTTCATTTTCATAAATAAAATATTCATATTCTTTATTGCATAATCATAAATAAAACAACAAAAACTAATACATTGCGGAAAAGAAATTAACAAAAGGCAACTTTTTGATAAAAACAGTGATGTCTTCCAGGCAACCTTAAGGTATAGAAAATATAAAAAAATATGTGTATACTAGCGACCCACATGCGCCTTCACATGCTTGAAACTTGTTGTCATATTATTGTCAAATTATACAAAATGGGTCCATAAACTTTGATCTATAAGCTTTATTACTGTAAAGATTCATCTAAATCTGTTTTTGTGCAGAAGTTGAATAAGCATCCATCCTCACAAAGTTTCACATTTGTAATATTAGTAGGAAGGCTATTAAATCTACATAACAATCTTTGACTTTATATATGACAAAGGCAAACAAAAAAAGTAGCAAATAATGATAATGTACTGTTAAGAGAGTCCATTATCATTACTTTCTGTTTATTTCAGATAAATTTTACATTGGATTTGAGGACTGTAAACGTGACGGTTGTGGGTTTGATGACCGCTCGGGGAAATTAAATTTTAATATTTTTATTACCTTACTCGCGAGTTCCGCCTGTAAAAATGCAATGCCTCCTTTAGCACAATGTTGACGTGGAGAGTATAAAGCTGTATAAAAATTGTATATATTGCATGTATTTAATGTAGTGTTATCAATTAGCACATTCTAAGGTTATAATAATAGATATAAAATTAGCACTTATTTGGCTTCATCCTAGTAGCCTGGGAATGGGAAGGGAATTGCTCATTGTATGACACATGCCACATTCTAAGTGCAGGATAACTCTGGCCACAAATACCATGTGTGAAAGTGAGGCGATTAATTAAATGTAACTTTTCACATTAAATAAATATAAAAATAATTTATAATTTAAAACATTACCTCTTGAGATTACCAATTTCAAACAAAATCCTTCAGCTTCATAATTTTTATATAGATATCTAGAATGTATCGAAAAAAAGTTTAGTGTTAAATGAGAGAATTTATTGACACGGGATGGATTGCGAAGTCTAATGCCGCCGTATATATTATATATTGCGTGGATCGGTTAATGAATTTTTTAATAATTATACATGCTATAATGTTATTTGGCCTCTACAAGTAGATCAATTCACTTTCTATTCCTATCAATCACGAACCGAATAACCACAAGTCACATAGCAGTGCATACTTGGAAACTTTGTGTTAAGACACTATTCCCACAAACACTTTCCGCAGACAGCTGGCGGCATTGCGTGTTGAGCGGTTGAACCCACAACTCCGAATTTGATGGCATAAATTTCTGCCCATTCTAGACGGAGAGAATTAGTGTAAAGACACTATTTTCCATTTTATCCTCAAATTTCAGATAATGCGTGTTAAATGGTCTCAATGCCTCTTAAACCAAAGGGAGAAAAACAACAATATTCGAACCGTCGCATTGGAGGGCATGCATTAATTTTGTGTATTTTATTTCCCCTTTCCTCAGAATCCACCATTAATACTGATGTCGACGCTTTTGACACATCTTTCCTACGATTTAATGTGTGTAGAGTGGCCTTGACCGAATAATAAAATGATTTCATGAGTCAAAACACTGGTTTCCGCCTGAACGTATCGAATATTGCGTATTGAATAGTCTTGATCCCACTTTGAACCTATCTGGGACAGGAGGGAATCGAAAATATTCCATTCACCCTTACAGTAATCGCACCTACATCCATAGCATTTGATAGCCTGATCTTTTATTTATGTACGTCTTCTCCCTATTATCTCCAGAAACCACCACTGAAACCGATGTGGACGCTCTTCTGCATACATAACGGTAGAACACCGTTCCTAGAACAGTATCCAGAACAGGATTCTCCTAACACTCAAGCACACAAGCCCACATGGCGGGCGTGTCTTAAAACAGCGAGACATGTCACGGCAAGTGTTAAACCTCATCCCGGAGAGGAATATGACTTCCTGGTTGATACTGATCATGGACCTGTAAGGATGCTTGCGCCTGATTGGTGAGGATTTCGAGCTTTTTTTGGGTTTTCAGCGAATTAAGAAAAATGATTTACGTTTTTTCTTGTTTAGTATGGTTGGCAGAGTGAATTTAATCTTAAGATATTCCATTCTTCAAGCACTGCCCAATTTTTGGAATATGACGCCGCGCTTTGCACTCTGGAAAATTAATTATTTAATATTTTAATTTCCATGCTCTGGTAAAGAGGCATACGCAGGCTTTGAGTTCCGCTACTCAAAGCCTGCGTATGCCTCAAGAATTCGGTGGTAAGTGGGGACCATAATGGGAACAGAGTGTCTTAACACTAGGTTTCTAGGTTCCCTGTCGTTACCCTGCTATATGCGAGAAACAGCGTGAAGGTAATAGTGAGACTATAATTTACCGTATGGATTTGGCCCTTAATTATCAAAAAGACAACGTAAATTAATAAAAATTATATTCTTACCAGGGATTCAATGCAAGATTGGGTAACAGTTCTCCGTTCTAAACTCCACGAACTGAGAATTCTTTCTCGTGGTGAGAATTTGTATGGGGCTCCGCCAGTGGCCCCTATACCCAGGGCCGCAGCAAGGGACCCCACTTCACCTTTACCCCCGACCCCGCCTGTACCACCTGATAGGTGAGTTGAATATTAACACACATTCGTATACACAAAAAAAACCTTCGATGTTCCCCTACATACGAGTACATGTGAGTTACACTTTTCCTGGTTGTTACTCCCGACTTTGGGCACTCTTTTCTTATTGTTGCTTACTCTAGAAGAGTAGCTAGTTAATAAAGTCTTGCCGCGAAAAATTAAAAAGAAACCAGGAATCATATAAAAAACAAAGCTAAATGTAATTGAATATAATCATACCCCGAAATATGACGTGTAAGGAATTAGAAAGTAAGTAAAAAATATATGATTCTTGGACAACTCTTATATTATTAGACTAACTGAAACACTTTAATTAAACAAAGTGGTTTTCGATATTTTGTAAGGACGAATTATTTTTTAATTATTCTTTTAGAAGTAAAAACTATATTTTTTTAACTTTACAGAGTTCCAGGAATAGATCTTACGCCAATTACTCGTGCTATGGAAACAGTTGATCTTCCTACTACTTCTAATACTTCCACGACATCATATACTACTACAACGTCTATAACTTCCGTGACTTCTATAATTTCTACAACTTCTATGACTTCAGTAACTTCATCTATTAATCAACCAATTTCAACTTCAATTGCTACTACTAGCAATAGTACGAATCAAACGTCATCAACTTCAATTCTACCAAAATCAACTCTAACTTTCTCCAATGTAACTTCACTGGCAAATTCATTGGCTTCAGCTGAAGTTGATATATCTAATTGGGAACCCTATTCCTTGCCAAGCACAAGTCGTGAAGTTGAACCCAAAAGTATAAAAGTTTGTGGACAAAATATTTGTTTGGATAATTCAATTTTTAAACGTGAAGTTACGGACAGTGATGAAGAATTCTTCAATGAAGTCGACCAACTTCACGATGAAGTTGAACAGCTACAGGATGAAGTTGAATATAAACAGCGGTTTGTTGTTAATAATGATGAGAACACAGGAAGAGATGCAGAGTAAGGTTTTATATAGTAAATATTATAACATTTAGTTTCTCTGATCTGAGATAAAACAGTATGGCTTTGGGTTTCGTATTACAATGCATAAAATGTCTATAGATAATTATATAAAATAAAAAAACTAAGGTCAGTTTTTAGAGAATTCATAAATCTGCATGTTTAAAGTTATTATATAGGTGTTGCTTCGCTACCTTTAATATAATTATATTATAATTAATTAAACGAAATGTTAACATAAATTATACTTCTCACACAGCAAGTTAGACAGAGAAAACTTAGTATTCCCCATTTTCTGCCGTTACGTTACATTGCGTGTTAAATGAAACTCAACACCTTGCTTTGCCGCGAAGAATCGAACCCATAATCTATAATCCACGACTAGCCCCGTAAAATTATAGCAAATATGGTATTCTGATCTATAAGCTATACTACTGTAAAGTTTCATCTCCGTTCAGAAGTTTTTGCGTGAAATTGAAGTAAACATCCATCTTTACAAATTTTCACATTTATAATATTAGTATAATTTAAATGATTATATTGACATCATTTTTGTTGTTTTCCAGTGTCCCCCTAAGATCTAACATAACTGTTATTCAAGTGTCCAACAAGGAACCCCCACACACGGCCATACCAGTTCTAGGACCGGAAACGAACGTATTCGACTTTGAATTCAAACAAAAATTTACCATCCAAGATAATAATAATCAAAATTCAAATTTTATAAACATTGTCAATACTGAAACTAATACAGTCACAGACAAACCTGATTACGAACACATCAGCTTGACCACAACTGTTAGTTTGACAGCTGACAACACGGCGGTCAATCTGTCAGGTGATACGTCAACTGTCAGTTTGGCAGAAGTCAATAACGAAGGGCAGTACGAAAGGTTGTGCATGGCGTCAACGTCTAACGCAAACGCGTCGCCATTGCCCATAAGAAGAATAAAGAAGTTAGATAAAATAAGAAAATCATCTTTACCAAATTTAGAAGTTGAATCGAATTACGAATGTTTATTTCCATCTGGCAACACTGTCACTAATATATCAAATGGCAATTTATATCGTGTGTCACAAACACAAAATAGCCGATCCAATTCTAGTCAAGTTGGCAACACAGGACATAGTGTTTTGAGTAACGGTAACACTGTCAATGGAATGGAAATGGAAATTTCCAGAATAGAAAATGGTAGACTAAGAACGAATGTGGAAAGATCTAGGAGTCAAAACGCATATGATGTTACTCCCAGACGGAGGGAAAATAGGATACAGAATAATAGTCCCAAGAGAGAAGTTAGAAATGGTAATTATATTCATATTATATCGCGATGATTGTAGGTTCGAATTCTAATTTTATACACGGTGGCACAGGGTTTGGCCATGAACACAACGGTTGTGGTTTCGATGCTCACTCGGTGGGATCAAATTAATTGCTGCCATTCAACATGCAATTCCTCGAGAATATTAATTTTTGAGGAATTGCAGTAAAAAAGTTTCCAAATAACTAAACTAACTAACCTTTCAGACAAACCTGATGCCCAACAGAAACCAATATGGCGGCGTGGTTTGACAGAACTGTCGCTACTGAGCCGTCTCCGTGGAATAGCTCAGAATAAAAGACAAGAGAGCCCTAATAGAAATGAACAGGAGGATAGGTAATTTTTTTTTTCTTTTTTAACTTTGTTCTTCACACTCCACTCACACTCAATTTTTAAGATGATTCGTGTTGCTTGGCGGAGCTGAACTCCGCGCTCTGCTTACCAGTGTGGGGAATTAAAATAATTTATGCCCCCGATTGGGACTCGAACCCTTATTTTTTTAATAATTTTGTCGAATAACACAATGCCATAATTTAAAACAACATTATAATCATATTTGTCTTTTTTATAATCTTCATCATATTTACTATCCATGGCAATATTAAGCTCAATGATATGAATTATATCCTCAAAATTTTTCCATAATCCTTTTTTAAAATATAATTTCAGAACCGTGACGTCACCGGCCAAAGTAATCCACAGATCTCGTCCCGCGGCCAGATTAGACAGTTCTAGAAGGCGAAGCAATTCATTGACTAATAGTATGTATTTTTTTAGCTTCACGCTGTTTTTCGCTCATAGCAAGGTAGGCAGAGGCAACCTGGGATCCTAGTCCTAAGATATTATTATTCCCATTAAGATTCTTTCCCAATTTCCACCGAATTCTCGAGACCAGAGTGAGAAAATAAAAATATTAAATATTTTATTCCCTCCACTGGGAATCAAACCCACAACTGTCGCTGGAATTACATACATCTAAATAAATGTATATGTATTTTTTAAATATATTTATAATGAATATTTAAGGTCAGTCACCCCCAATCCCATACAACCCGGCGCTACAACCGCTCCGCACGCGCCAAGTGGCCGCCTTGAGGGAGGAACAGCGCAGAGGCGCGTGTATAGCTACTTCGATTCCCGGTGGTGACACACCGGTGTTGTGCGAGTGTGAGAATAGAGTTTGGTAAGTGTCTGTCTTATAAGTGTTATTTGTTTTGTTAAATTATTTTCATAGAGGTAATTGTCATCTATACTTCTATATCTATACTTATAATAAATTGGTAAGGGATCGGTGTCTGTACGTCGAAAGTATTTAAGAAAAAAAAAGAGCAATGATTTTTTAAATGTTTGTCTATTTGTCTGTGCGTTTGTTATCACTAATATCCGAATTGGCTTAACCAATTTAAATGCGAATTTCACCATTGTATTTTAGCAAGCTTTGCTTAAAAATTTGTGTTTATTTTACTTCAATTTCAGGAATTAGCGTAAACAAACACACAGACAGCAGACAAAAAAAATTGCCTATTATGTTATTAAATGCCACCAATTTTTTTGTTATATATCTTCCATGTACAGACAAATACATATATTTTTTTATCTTCATCCTGTATACCGCAACTAGCAGGGTAGGCAGAAATTTAAACCTAGTGTGACACTCCATTCTCACTTTCCACCGAATCTCGGAGGCATTGCGTATTCAGTGGCGGAACTTATCGACATTTTTTGCTTCGTTACCAGAACGAAGAAATACAAATATTAAATATATAATGTTTTCAAGTGGAAATCGAACCCGCAACCTGTTGCGCTTATAGGCGCACTCTTGTTTCTCTGCGCCATGACTGACCTCTTCTGTACTTAATATTTATTCTAAAGTGATATTCTACCCTCAGGATAGCAAAATGGGGTACGAGCGGGTACAGGTGTGGCGGTCGCATGGGGGACCGCCTCGCGGGGGTCGCGGGTTCACAAGTGACCGGTTTGGCTCAAGCTAAACATTTAATGAAGAACGCTAATACGCCTTTTGTGAGTATTTGTTTGTTTTAAAATTTTTTTGTGTATCAGTTTTTACGTTTTGGTTTATCAAGTAAATATTTAAAAAAACGTATTAAGATTTAAATTTCGCATTAAGCTACCCAAAATACTTATACAAGCTCTTCAAACTATTGTTTGTTTAATAAAAATATTTTTTTTCTTTTCTAAGAACGTTTCGTAAAAGTAAACGGTAATTAATGATACCTAAAAAATATTCCGGCTAAGTGCGAGTCAGACTCGCGTACGAAGTGTTCCGTACTTATCCGTTATTCCGTTATCTATTAAAAAAGGCTGAAAATCACGTTTGTAGTATGGGACCGCTCTGAAATAATTATTTTATTCCGTTTTTTAGTATTTGTTGTAACAGAAGTGGCAACAAAAATACGTCATGTATGAAAATTTAATCATTATAACTATTACCTGGTGACACCCAAATAGACAGACAGGAAAGTCTTAGAAATATCCGTTATACTCTATGGATACGGATCCCTAAAAATGACGCCATAGATATTTTCTCCGCTTTATAAACTAGTGTCAAGAGACTATTCTCTCTTTTTCACCTGAATATCAGGTAAGACACAGTGTGTACTTAACTCAACGCCACTATTTTTTACCAAAGCGGGGAAATGTAAATATTTAATTCCACGTCTCGAAAATCGAACACACGACTATCGAAGACTACACGACGTTTACAGTCGAGCGCTGTCCCACGGCAGATATACGGTGATATGCCGCCCTATTACTTTTTTTTAGAGCTTCACGGCAGATCGGCAGAGGGAATCTAGCGTAAAGAAAGCGTTCCCCACTGTCCGCTGAATTCTCGAAGCATTGCGTGTTGAGTAGCAGAACTGAACGCCGCACTTTACCGTGTTACCAGCGTGCGTAACTGTGACACTGCGACATGATAGACTTTTTTCTTTTTGCTAACTAATAATTTTTATTTTCAGATTGACATACTGTTTCACAGAGTGCCTCTCGGAAAAATATATGTAGTGTACAAGAAAGATCGTGAAAACTTAGGTAAGTAGATTGTTTTTCCAGTTTAAGATATGTGAATAAATATATTCATCGCCCCTGCGATGGGAGTTCATTTCCCACTGCAGTGTGAAATGAATCTACGACCATCACGTTTAAAGAGTTCAAGTGATTTTACAATTTTGCGTTATGTTAGGTCTTCTAGAGCTAGCATAGAAATATCTGATAGTTCCAGAGATTGATATATTAGTTATAAATTCGATTTTTAAGGCGCAAGGGCACAGGGGCACGCTTGTGCCTCGGCGTTGAGTTCCGCTACTCAACTTGCAATGATTTTGTGCCTCTGCGCCACGACTGGCCTCTCTATAATAAATGAAACATATAAAACTCTTTGAGTATGTTAAAAAAACATTTTAAGTAAATTAATCATTCTTATAAGGTAAGTAGCCATAGAGTTCATGACCGTTCTCGGTAAAGATCTGTCAAGGAATAATTGAAGCAAATTTTCTTGGCCCTTGTTGTATACCTTCACTAGATATACTTCATAGCCTAGAAATTCAAATAATTTTATTCAAAATAAGAAGTTACATGCTTCATTTTTTTAACGTCAAATAATTTACCTTCATAAAGTTAATGCCTCAGACCTGAGAAGAACCGGCGGAAGAAATTCAGCGGGACTTTTTTTTAATCAAATTTATACAAATACAATATATTTAATTATTTGTGACAATGATACATTTGAAACAAACTGGAGCGAGCATTTCATTGCCAAGGCGTGTTATCATTTATAAAATCGTTAATTTGGTAATAACCTTTATAGAAAATTGTGATATAGAAAATTCTCTGACGTTTTCTATGATCCTATTGTAAAAGCGTACACATTGTCCCATAAAAGAATTACGGATTCGATGCAATCGAGTCACAGGTGCAGTAAGTTTACGCCTTCTAGTATTAATATAATGTACATTTTAAATTTAGGTAAAATCATTAATGTTTCTCTTAACATACATAACATTTTCAAAAATATATTGAGATGCAACTGTCAATATATTGATTTCTTTAAACTTTTGCCTTAATGAGTCTTTAGGGCCTAAGTTATAGATTGCACGAATAGCTCGCTTCTGCAGGACAAATAGTGGTTGAATACCGGCTGCATTACCCTAAAGTAAAATCCCATAAGATATAATACTGTGGAAGTAGCTGAAGTAGACAAGTCGAGCTGTTTCCACGTCAGTTAATGCTCTAATTTTTTTGACCGCGCTACTGCTGACCTAAGTCTATTCGCCAATCCATCAATATGGGGTCCCCACTGTAATTTGGAGTAAATGGTGATACGGAGAAATACCGTAGAATCGACAGGATCTACGGGTTCACCATTCAAGAGTACATCGGCTTTAACATTTTTCCTGTTAGTTGTTCTAAAAATCATGCATTTCGTTTTCTTACTATTCTATAGTAAGTTATTAACACAGAACCAATGTACTACTTTCGAAAGAACATTGTTTACATCGTCATATACGATTGGTCGTCTTCTAATTTTGAAAATCAATGAAGTGTCATCAGCAAACAATATTATCTCGTGGTTCTTTTCAACTAGACACGGTAAATCATTTATAGTGCTTAGAGTTAGCACTTAGTTCCATATGTTCGTATTTTACTCCCGTTTGCAGCATATAGTCTATAATTGTCACTTTCACTAGATTTATACGGCGTTTTTACGGCTGGCAAAACAGAAACGTTGGCTCCCGTGTCCACTATAAAACTTAGGCCACTTTTTGAGTCGATCACGCATAGGCGCGGGGATGGTGAAAGGGCGCAGTCATCCGCCGCTGACTGCACCTTATTTAGTTTTTCTGATTGTGGGTACTTTGTTTATTCCACGCCCACGGTTCTGCACACTTATTAACTCTATGGTGAAATCGCGCATTATAATAACAAAGATCGTCAGTGTTATGCGACTTACGTAGTATCATATTGTGTTGATTGTGAATATTATAATTTCGTTTTTGTAACGAAATCTTTGAATATTCTGCAATTCTATTACTTGTAAAGACCTTGCTGAGCCTTGCTGAGTGCTTGCGAGATAGAAAAGTTATCAGCGGACGTCATCGTTTTGCTACTAACCTCCGCTACTTGAATGGGCCTCGTATTTTCGATAATTTTGTCTACGATAGCAGCAAAATTTTTTGAATCTTTAACATCCGTGACGGCAATAACGGAGCGGACTGTAGCTTGCAAATGATCTTGCCACATGATTCTCAGCGTTTCGTCGGGAAGTATTTCCCTGGCCCAATCTCGCATGCGTCCCAAAAGTCGAGACGGTGTCTCATCGCCAAGGTCAATTACACTCAGAAGTTTTTGAAGTTGACGATTTTTTGATTCTTCGTACACTGCTAATAATCTCGATTTCAGGGTATTATATTTCTTCATTTGGGACTGTCGAACTGGTATGTCGTTAACTTGTTGTATTACATCTTTTCCCAACTTCGTGACGACTAAGTTAAAGTTCGTCGCTTACTTTTTTAGGTATTAATATTGCTTCGCATTGCACAAACTATAAGCGAGCTTAATCGCACCAAAATTCCGGAATTCTCGATGATACTGTGACTGTTGCTAATTCATAGGCTGTGCTGAGATTTGTAATATCCTTAAATCTTCATAAAAACTTTCTAAATCACGTCGGGGTCACCAATTTGACTTCCTTCCATCCTTTTTGTAGTCGATGAAATGAAAGGCAATTGAGTATAATAATAAAAATAACGGCATATAAATTGCAATATTGTATGCAATAGAGTATTTAATTAATCCGACGATATTACAGTGGTAAATTTGGATGAGAACTGGTTACAGAATATATAATTATTTATTAATTCACTATATAGCGTACGAATATCGATCTGTTTCTGGGTGCCAAATATGGACAGTGGTATTTGCTTATGTTAATAATATAATATGTAGGCACAACTTTTTCCAAACTCCTTCTAAATTGTTGGGTGCCCCCCTCATCCTATGAAACAGCAATATTTTTTACGCCTTGCAAGATATTATAACTTTTCTAAAAATCTCTCAGCTCTTTGCCTTCTTCTTCATTAGTCTTTACAGCTTGTGAAAAAGTTCTCCTGAGATAATAGGCCTTAAAAGACGCTATAACTCCTTGATCCATAGACTGTAACAGTGAAGTGGTGTTTGGAGGCAGCCGCCTTCTACGCCGAAATCGAAACAATTGACGTATGCTTGAGGAATAGAGTCAAAACATTGTTCGACGTAACTTGAACGACGTAAATCGAGGACTGCCTCACTTAACTGTTAAATCTTTTATTAACTGAAGTTAATGTAGTGTCCAAGAGAGATTTGGAAAACTTGTCGCGGGTAGTTTCAGCAACTTAACAAATTGAATACCTTTTTGTGGCTCTTAATACACAACTTCTAGTTCTTCAGATAATTCCTTTGCACTTTAAATTGCGCTTTTAAACCCTACATTTCCATATTCTTCCAAGAAAGTGCAGAATTTTTTCAATGTTGCTGTGCATTTACTGAGATCTATATCTGGTGATTGTAGAGATTTACTAACGACGTTAATTTGAAAAAGTATGTCCACTCCATACAAAAAGTACAATGAAACAATGAAACTGAAATCTTTTAACTGTTCAATTAAGAGTAGTAGCCTCATGAGAGAACACCAATTCTGTGAGTTTCAATTGCCAAAGTAATTAAAGCGTCATTCATGGCACTAATTTGATAACGGACTGCTTTGATACTGCTTATTCTTGCTTCCCAACGTGTGTCACTGAGTTTTTTTATAGGGGGAAGGTTGCTGTCAATGGACTTAAAACGTTTATAGGTCCGACCATAGAAACTTAATTAAAACACCAAATCTAACCTAATTATCTAATTGTTAACACTTTTTAACAAAGTATACATATTATTAAGTCTTTTTCAATGTATAAATTATATAATGGAATACGAACTCGGCCAGGATCAGAATCAAGGCCATTTTTCTATTTTCATCTTTATAATAGAAACTTATGAATGTCTTTTCTGCAGTAGTGGTCTGCAATCATGCAAGTGTTCCTGCATAACTGGATCAAATTTGACTAATTTTAACTCAAACTCAAATCCACGAACTTCATTATAATATCACTTAATTATTACAAAATGGAGCTATAAAAATCACATTAGAAATTGGGTATCTTTTTATTCATAATTAGCTCTCTTAGATCTTTTTTTTTGTTTTCGCCTAGATCTTGCTTTCCTGTATAAGCCTGAGCCAGTGTTAAGTCAGACAAAAGTCCTTTTCTTTCTATACTCTGTTCACATGAGACAAAATGCAAACAAAAAAATTCTGTTTCTCAACTTTTACGTTTTTTTTTTATTTCTATTTAATTTATTTATGCACAAGTTTTACTAAAAGGTATGGGTATGGTGGATTTTGGTTTGCTTGGTAGGTTTGGCTTTAGTGGATTTTGATGTATACTACATTTGATTTTAGTAGGGTTTGAAATAAACACTGTTCGTTTTAGTGAGATTTGCAACTGAAAGATTTTGCAATGTGGATGGTTTTATTCAGTCAAGAATATCAAAATGTTAATGAAACAATTTAGATACATTTATAAGATTCGAGGAACATGGAAATATTAGAACAGGTTAAAGTATGAGCATTGTTTATTAATAAAATTAAAACAAATAATGGAAAAAAGATAAAGGAATAGAATTAAAAAAAAATTTACATCCTCAAAACTATATTCACAATAATGGTCTTCTACATTTTTTTCACTATCGAAGCTACTGAGTATGGTTTCGACACTTGTTTGCAGTTTTTCTTCAATTTTTTATAATACTCCAAATAACCTGAGATCCCACCGTTGAAACCTGCACGTATCAGTTTTCTTAATTAAACTTATATTAATAAATAATACATGATTAGTAGAA
>FAPP01008627.1:5946-16375 GCA_001485965.1 Heliconius ismenius | reverse complement strand
CCAGATTTCGAGGGAAGTATCTTAAAACTAGGCTTCCTCTGCCTATGTGCTGCTAAATGTGGGATACAGTGTGAATCTAAAATAATATATATCCGAATAAGAATTTAACCCTCAACAAACTGTGTACAGCGATATATTTCCATGGCTTTTACATACACTCTAAACACAAGATCGTTATCAATCATCCACAAAATACCGTCGTTGAAACGCTGAAAGATAATGACATAATAAGTGTCGTCCACAGAAGGCAATATCCATTAGCGACAACCGTACAAATCGAAGCGGACGCACGCAAACAAAAGGTCCGGACGTCTAATTTAACTTTTCCGTGACCGCCCGCCCGTATTAACCATTTACAAGCGAAATCCACCCCTAAATAATAAAAGCGGGGCGCGTCCAACAGTTCCCCGAGTTCGGAACTTCCATCTGCTCACTTTTTAATATTCCTGCTATCGTGCCCTCTTTGAAAGTTTAGTTTTCTTTTTAAATAACAAGAACAAAGTAAAATACAGTCGGTCGGTAATGATGAAAGTTTTGACAAAGAATATCATTTTATCATGTCTGTATTTAGACAAAGCGCACCTTGAGTAATAAACTTTCTCAAGTTAATTTTGTTATACATCAGTCGGTATATTATTACACTTATTCTTTCATAGCGAGCCACACGCGGCTTCGCCCGCTTAAACGTATTGTTATATTACAGGCAAATTATACCAAAATGTTCACATAAATTGTAGCTTATGTGTTATTCTAATGTTTAAACTATAATACTGTAAAGTTTAATCTAAATTGGTACAGTAGTTCGTGTGTGTGGAACAAACGTCCATTCCCACCAACTTTGACATTTATTATACTGGCAGGATGTTATTAAAATTAATAATTATTGTTATAATAATTAAAAGTGCTGATATATTAATTTTAATTTACCTACGAATGAGCTTATCATTTCATTGACTTTAACAATAACGTGCTCTTATAATACTAATGGCTTATATAGAAATGTTTTATGGATTCATTGTTTGTGAAACAATAAGTTGAAGGAGAATTTATTGAGACTTTGCATGATGCCGGCTACTGAGACTTCGTAGACTTTATTCTAATATTAGCGTTGTTTGTGTTGTTTGAAGATCCATTTTTGCTTGTCTTTTGTCTGTTTGTCTGTTATTTATATCTAGAGTATGTCTTATTGAAGATATTATGAGGCCGATATTATTAAAGTAGCGATGCTGTAATTTTTTATAATTTTCACGAATTGGGAATTAAATATTAGGATACTTACTGAATATGTTACTGATGCATAAGAATAATTAATTCTAAAAAAATATTGCATTATAAAAACATTGTCCACGTTTTTTAAATTACTTAATATTTATCGTTAAGGCCACTTTCAAGTTAATTGCCTCATATATAACTTCTAATCTAGTAGTATTTATTTAAATTCATATAAATACTTGTGGTATTTATACGAATTTAAATAAATGTGCGATAGATAAGTACATATTTAAAAGATATCATATTACAATTCAAAGGCGTGCGTAAAAAAAATAGCTCGCAAGGGATTAAAAAAGGGACGGGCCGAGTCCCTTATTTTATCTCGATTTGTTTATTCCACGCCCGAATAACTTGCGGACAAATGGATTATCACGCACTCCAACTCCGGCCGTAAAAGCGCTGAACGAAATTCTAACTCGTATGAAACATAAAAGCAAATAATATTGTGGAAAACTTTTGTACGAGCATGCAGAGGGATTAAATTGATTAATTAAATTTGCATAAGTTAGCACGCGAGCGTGATAAGCGAGGGTGGTTTGGGGTAACGCGGGCGTTTCTAAATATGCGGCTAAAGTCACGTTCCTCGCTATGCAAATGAGCGCCCCCGTGACAAATTGGATCACCCCGCCATAACTCAACTGCATCCATTTCGCCCGTGTCGACCCCAATTTTAAAGTTTCGACATCATTAATCGGGTTAGGTTGGTATTGGATTAACGGTTTTTTTATTGTCACAGGTGTTCTGGTAGTCAACGTGACGTGGCGAGGGAAGACCTACGTAGGAACTCTTTTGGATTGTACGCGACATGATTGGGCACCACCACGGTTAGTTGTCAAACTTTATATTTGTCATAAATATGTAAGCTGAGTAAATATATTAAAATATTACTTATAAATAAATGAATATGTTATAACAAATATTTTCTTAACAAAATTACAGGTTTTGTGATTCTCCAACGGAGGAATTGGATGCGCGAACACCTAAGGGACGGGCAAAACGTGGTCGTGGTGCCGCGCCCACTGACATGACCAACTTCACGGAAACTCGTTCCTCTGTACATAGTAAACTTCGAAACGGAGGTGCCAAAGGACGAAGAGCTCTACCTTCTCCTACACCATTTACTCCACCGAGACCGGACTCTAAAAGGAAACGTAATTCTGATGCGGAAGAGCGTCCTCCGACTCCTAAAAACAAACGCCCACCTCCAACGCCATCATCACCTCCTCCAGACCCTGTACTCCTTGAATGTCCTGAACCTAATTGTTCCAAAAAGTATAAACATGCGAATGGGTTGAAATATCACCGATCACATGCCCACGGGTCTCCTGATGAAGATGATAAGGATGGCTCTAGTTCAGAACAAGAAGAGCCTACTCCTGAGCCCGCATCACCAGCTCGACCGCCGTCAGAGCCTGCAACGCCTGCTACACCTGTCAAATCTCCTACTCCTACAAAGTCGCCCGAGGAAAAGAGTGAGAAATCACCTGAAAAGTCACCAGAGAAGCCGGAGCCTTTAGAATCCCCTCCTCAGCCTCGTTTCGAGGAATTCGCTGCGACTCCTGAGCCTCAACCACAACCTGAGCGGCCTCCAACTCCTCCTGCTGCTGCAACGCCGCCTCCAGAATCAATACCGACGTTACAACCCACAACGCAATTAACTCAATTCAAGGTAAGATATACGTTTTATTAAATAACTATGTAATTATATATTTAATAGCATATTTTAAGTTATAAAAATGAAGTAATAGTTATTGTTAACCGATAAAATTATGAAAATTTATTAATGCCTAATTTATTTATACTAAAACAGACCTTTGTGAGACCAAGTAGTACTCAAGCTGAGTAGACTAGAATTAGGATCTTTACTCCACCAAAGGCAATTACATTTATATTTCATAAAACCTATTAAAATGTTGTAGGTGAAACCCAGATCAGCACTAATGCCGTCAGAGGAGCGTAAGTCAACAGAGTCACCGCCGGACGAGTCCCCTGGCAAGCGTCGCGGGCGACGGTCCCCGACACCAGGAGTGCGATCCCCGGCCTATTCAGATATATCAGACGACGCGGCACCCACTGAAGGTGCTGCTGATGCGGATACTGGGCATCGGCCTTTCCCTGTTTATCATCATCAGGTAGCATTTTTATTTTAATATTAAACACAGTAGTGGTTAGTAGTAAAATACTAAAAAGAAAACAACAGAAAGTGTCATAATAATGTAGGAATTCAAGAATTAACCTGAGAAATCTCAAAGGACTTGAGTCTATTTTTATATTTAAATTAAAAAGTCAAACAACAAGTACAATTCAAAACTCCTTAGAACAATTTGTTAAATATATATTTTGTTTTAACAGTATTATGGACAACCTCCATATTTACCAACACACCCCGCGACCGCTCCCCCGCCCAGTGACAAAGGCAAGGAAGATCTATCGAAGGGAGACCCGAAATCTGATCTCAAGGTATTTCCTTTCAACTTACTATTGTAATGAATAAATTTAAATATTTTTTTCTTTATAAAAGTAACTTACAAGATACACTCACATACATTTTGTATTTTTTCAATAATAAATTTAAAATATTATATCTTATGTACTCCACATTGATAATTATGACAATGACGAAAGAAAGTAATAAATAATTAGACCCCTTCGGGTGAATTATTGAGCGGTGCTTTAGTAACAGATTGCCCTACCTTGCGGGATTATGATGATTATTTTAACTTCGATGTTTATCTTTTCTAGGATGGAAAACCGGATGGCGGTCCACAAAAAGTACTCCCACCCCACTTCTACCCATACAACTATGTTCCGAATTTTCCCTACAACGTGGAATCCGGACCCCCGCCTGGGGCGCCTTTAGATGACAAAACTAAAGAGTCAGATCGATCTAAAACAACGCCAAGTCCCTTAGATAAAAGTAAACAGTCTAGATCATCTGAAAACAAGGATACAAATAGACCCAATGAAAATCACCAGATTTTGAAGGAAAGTATAGAAATAAAAGCTCAAATGGGACCGTACGCCTTCCAGAGACCGCCTCATGCGAGAGAAGAAGAACTAAGAAGGTTGGTTATAATTACATTATTAATAGCGCAAGAACGGAACTTAACACCGCTTTTTTTAAACATATCTAGAAATCATTATATTTATAAATAAACATTCTTCTATATCTATACGAATCGGGAATTGAGCCTACATGTCGTTTACACACATACATAAATACATATGTTTTTATAATTTTAATGGTTTTGGTATTTTCGTAATTATTATAATTTAAAGTAATGTTATGCTACCAGCTTAACAGCAAGTATTATAAATACATGTTAATAATATAACTAGTCGAAGTTTTTTGTGACAATTAAGTACAAAAATAAACTAGCAATATATTATGATTAACCTGATAGAAACCTGGTAAAAGCTTAGTTATTTTATAAAAAAATATGAAAAGGTTACGTGAATAAAATTTAAAGAGGCCAATATAAAAAATATTATCGTACTTTGCGTTTAAAAAAAATCATAAGTCTCTAATCAATAAAATCATAAATCTTTGAAATTATACTAAATAATAACTTTGAACCCATAGATAGATATTTTCATTTCTTCGTTTTCGCAAGACAAATCACGGTGTTAAGTTTCAAAACGCAATGGCTCGAATTCAATCGAAAAAAAAATACTTCCGCAATGCCTATCCTCCTTTACAACGGATAGATAATTCTTGACAAAAACACTTAACATATTTCAAATTCCAGTTAGATAATATTTGATATGTGTCAATTCCAGGTACTACATGAGTCTAGAGCAGCGCCGTAAAGAGGGTGGTGACGGCAAGGCGGGCGCTCCGCCCTCAAGCCAGGGGGCGCCGCGGCCGCAGCCCGCGCACAAGCCTAAGGACAAAGATGAAAAACCCAAAGAGGAGGTTAAGGTCAGTTGTCAATATTGTTTTATTTACATTATGGTATAGAAATTAATGTCAGGCTTACTTTATTGAAGAATTATCATATTTATTTAATTTTGTAAAATTCATACATATATTTTTAAATTGATAAAAATAAGTGAAATTGCAAATTAATTGTTTGTTTATTAAATACAGTAATCAATTATAGAGGTTTTATAACTTGTACTTTAGATATAACTAAGCAATGCAAAACTCTACATAATTTCTTATAAATTATTGAGTAAATAACAGTATTAAATGTTATATTCCAGGTGAAACAAGAAGGTCAAAAACCAACAACGGAAACTCAAGGACCTCCACCTCCACCAACATCTCAATACTACTTGCCTCCTTACATGCAAGCACCACATTACGGGGCTCTACCCTTCGACCCCGTATACAGAGCACCGTTAAGCCCCATGTTAGTGGGGGGGTTCGGCGGTGGCTGGACGGTCCCCCGGTACCATGCCCCGGAAGACTTATCCCGGCCGGGGGCGCCGGGGAAGCTAGAACTACTCCCGGGGCACGGGCAGTACGCATACGGGGGTCACAATGCCCACGCGCAGCACAAGATACACGAGCTCCAGGAACACGCCAAGTCCCCGCAGGGGAAGCCCCCACGCCCGGAGCCCCCCAAGGAGTCCCCGCGGTCGCCGCCCCCGCAGCGCCACGTGCACACCCATCATCACACGCACGTGGGGCTCGGCTATCCGCTATATCCGCCGCCTTATCCAGGTATATCACCAAAAATATACATTTTTTATATGTCTCGAAGAGTTTCTCAGATTATAGAATGTAATGCGAAGTTTTATATAGTGAATATTCTTGTTTTTTTTAGTTTCATTGTTTGTCTAGATTTTTTAAAATTAATTAGTTGTCTTATGTGCTTTTTATGCGAATGCTAATATTTTTTTGCGTTTGAGAAACTCTTCTTATAGACTACTGCTGTGCTGATTACTAAATTAAGTTATTATTTATTAAGACGGTATGTGAATTTATCAGTTTTTCATTTTCCACAAATACATCTTTCCTGCGATTGCGTTCTAACATTGCCGTGTGATTGGTTGCAGGGGCGCGATAGCATTCGGCCGAAAAGCGGCCCAGCCCCGCTCAGGTGTAACACTTCAGAAAGATGTGTTTCGGGAAACATGAAATACTGGAATAGACTATAAAAGAGACTATAATAGAAGAATTTATTCCAGCGGCCGCCGTCCTCGCGAGCACGCAGGCGGTGGTCAACTCCTTCCCCACACCACCCAAATGAGCCAACGCCAACGACCATTTCAGGAATAGACAATGACGTGACGTCGATGCCGATGTCATGAAAACGATAACCGGATACGAAAATCGATTTTCGAATCGGAAAACTGTAATCGAGTGTGAAAGTGATTTGTGACTATAGTGATGTTATTGCGAAACTTTTTAACTGTGGATTTTATAAAAAAAAAAAACAATTGATGATAGCCATAATTAAACACTGTGATCTCGTGATTCGCGAATGTGTGCGCTGAATGTTCTAGAATGTGAAATGTGAACTAAGCAACTTAAGTGTAGTGTTGGACCCGTGGACGTTACAACGACAGCTGATATCATATCGAACTATTGGTCGTGACGTGAGGTGTCATTATATTAAACTAGTGGAAGCACAAACTAAAAACTAGTTCTGTATATATTAGAATTATATGTAAATTACCCTATTAATAGTGTCCAATGATCGATACTGTATTTGTATCGAACTCACTGTCCGGGCGTTGTACTGATTGATGTTTGGAGCCCTGAAATTATATGAACGAGATCTTTATTTATGAAACGGCATTCCACAATAAGTCGGACGTATCTAGTTAAGTTTAATCGATATTTAAGTAATATAAATATAGTATGTGTAAATGCGTATGTGATTGTAGCGTGCACAAATCGTACTGTCTCGATAATAGAGAACGACACTTTATTAGTAGAAAAAGCATCATAGGATTGTGGAGTGTTTCGAATATCGCTGTGCGTATGTATGTCTGTCTGGCTTTTAATTATAATAATAATAAAAAAATCTCATAGTCCGATATTTCTCAAATACAAGGGATTAGCGTTTCCATACTTTTCTGTACTGCACTGTAGTTTTAGCGAGTAATTTTATTTTTTGTTATACTGACGTTTCATAGAATTGATTTAATAACAAAAGATAGTCTTCCGGTCGTTTTTCGACTGTTGTGGTTCCGTACGTACTGTGTTCGCACTATACTATATATTTACTTCGATGGCTCCGTCTGGTGTTAGTACAAGCTGGAGACTAACGAACAGACGGACAGATCGTCCTTAGTTGGCACATTAAGTGTTATTTTAAGTATATTTATAGAGTGAGAACTGTCGGTCGGTCGCATTTCATAAGTAGTGGAACCTCTAATAGATGACAATTATTGTAAATGTAGTGACTATTGTTTATTGAGGTTATTCAATGTACGCGTGTACCTGTTTCAGATGAGAAAAAAAAAACCGAGATTGTATAAATTTTGTGGGGCCTAAATATGTTTTGTTTTCTATGGAAATATGTATGGTTGCCATTATTCATTCTGTTATATAGTGTTTTGATGCCTTTTGTTGTTTTAAAATATTATGTTGTAAGACTAAATTGTATTTTTTATTTGTTGACATCGCCAATTTGTATATAATTTTAATTATTTTACAATCGAACCTTATATATATTTATACAAAAAATAACAATGTACAAAATATCTAAGAGCGTTTAGTAAACTTGATTCCAATAGTATTTTCTCGAAGGCATTAAAACGTGAACACATTTGATTCGAACTTCTATTTTTATAAGAAACATGGCAATGTTTCGTTTTGTTGAAGAGAATTGGGAGAGTTTTTTTTTATTTTGTATGTGTTATTGGACGAGATGGGTTAGTCTCGTGATGTGCTCCTCTTTTGATAGATAAATAGACTGATGATTACTTTTTATCAATCGGCGCGGGCACAGCTGTATCTAGGGTTGGAAAAATAGATTTTAATATTATATGAAAATCGATATGATAAATTCAAAAATCGTAACTTTTAATGCTAAAAATTGACCATTTTGAAGACAAAATATTAAATTGTTTTTGTCATAATTTTAAGTTATCTATATCATATAAATACATCGTAAAAAAATATTGTGAGCTGGTATCTTTGCCCTTTATCTAATTAAGGCTGACTGAATAATAAAAATGTGTAAAAGACCTTTAAACAAGGCGATCCTAGCGACAGCTGTGGACGTGAAGAGACATTACGCTTCATTATTTTATATAGTACCAGTGACTTGGTATGCAACGCGACGTTGCTTATACTTATAATGTATGGATATATCATTTGTGTATTTTTTCGATGTAAGTGAAGCCAAGTTTGATTTCTTAGAAAAGAATTCGAGACGTTAAAAAGGAATAATAAAGATAAATTATTTCTTATGGTTGTGTTTTATTTTGTTGTTACCTTTAGTGTTGTTTTTCGCATATGTTAGTAGCGAGAAAGGTCAGGCTTTTTTGTTAAACTTATTGGGTTTTTTTATTTAGCTTAACGCAGTATGTATATGCGGGGACATGAACAGTAGGCAGAGAGCCTGGGAACATAGTGTAAAGACATTCCGTTCCCATTAAGACAGTTCTAATGTTCCGTCGAATGGCGCAACTTAAAGCCGCGCTTTACCTAGTTAGAATGACCAGAGACCGATAGACCTAATTATATAAATGAATAAATGCATTTTATCAAAGAGTTTCCTACTAGTAACGTGTTAACTACTAAGTTGCTACTTGCTAACAAAAAACTAGACTATCCTTAACTACTTTTTAATTATTAGTCTGTTGTTGTTATTTATTTGCAGTACTCATCAAACTTTAAACTTCTATTAAATTGTGATATTAGTCAATGTCGTAATTATTTTAATTACTTTGTATTAAAAAAAAACAAGAGAGAAATAGGTGAGCTTTTATTTTATCAATAAAATAAATCAAATACTATTTATATATATGCAACTTACCAGTTAATTCATACAATTAAAATATTAAAATTAACATGAATAATTACTTATACATACATTATGATTATTCCCTTTGCAATTCTTAAAGAAGGGTGAATTATTTTTTTAATACAAATTAAGTAACCATATTTGATAGGTTAAAACAATTAAAATATTAGGACGATTGACATTTATTTTTTTAACAATTGACTTGAATAATAAATTAATAGTTTGCAAGAAAACACATTTTTTCTATCAAATTCTTAAACAAAGGTAACGTAGAACGGAATGCACCTGATGGCATCTTTGAATTTTAACTGAACTTCGCCATATAGGCCGAGAATAAATAAGAGACAAATTAGGAGCCACTGTATAAGGTAAGCGGCTTGTGGAATTTTCTTAGTAAATGTCGTTTAAATATTTATATCTAAATAGTTTAATTGTATTTGCAGAACTATTTAAATTCTGTTTTCAGTTTTGTGTTACACACGGCCTTTTAGCTGTTGTAAATAACCTCACGTCGAAATAATAATAGTCTTTTTTGCGTTACATTGTTAATAATTAAGCTTTTGTTATGTTCTTTTTTATTTCTATAATATAATGCAATAATGATATAATTTTCGTTGAATTATGTTTTGTTAATTTGAATTCTTTTTTTGATTAATGTATGTATGTATAAGTTATAGTACTTTAAAATTTTATTTAATTAAAAATACGCAATTATAAATGAAATATTACCTCATTCCTATGATTCATGTAAGGATAATTATAAATTCCTTGTATATTATTTAGATTATAGATATAGATATATGTATATATGTTTGTTTACGCATGTAAGTAAAATTAGCTAAATAAAATAGATATATAGACATTAAGTCTTGTATTTACAACAATTATCCGACATTTTGTTTTCTTTATGATAGGTTCGTCCAGTGCTGTCTGATTTTATCTTGGGAAAAAGCTGGATTTTTTTTACGTTTTAAGTAAATAGCGAGTTTTTGGTGTGTCACCCACATAGCAGGGTAGGCAGAGGGCACCTTGGAACCTTGAGTAGGAGAACTCACGTCGCGCTATTCATTTTTTGCTAACAGAGGGACTAAAATGTTAAATAGTCCATGAAAAGTAAAGCTTGGTCATTAGCGTATACAGAGATTTTTTCTGGGGGCGCCTGGAGTTTAGCTTTGAACAGTTATGATGATTTTAAAATAATCTTACTTCCACATTTTTGATTTCCAGAA
>FAPP01008605.1:0-178577 GCA_001485965.1 Heliconius ismenius | reverse complement strand
AAAGTTTAAATGAAGAATATATAATAGATAAAAAAAATGATTACTATCATGTTCAGGGAGAGCTTATAGATTTGAAAAACGAAATTCTTCAAATAGGAGAATTTAAAATAGATTTGTCAGATGGAGATATTCCAAAGGATATAAAACAACAGGAATATTTAGAAGCTGATATTGCAAGAATTGATATTTACTAAGAAATCTATTGAACCAATGAAGATATAAATTGAAAAACTTAATAAACATGGTAATTGAAATAAAATCATTCATATACTAGATTTATCTAGTTTGTGAATGATTTTTGTTCTTGGGGCTTTGAGTTATACATAGAAAAGCCAATACGTGAGTAAATTTTAAGCATGGATCTAGAATATGCATCCAACTTATACAAAGTATTAACGACCACTGGTGTGAAGCAAGTAGAGAATGGTAAGATTAAAGGGCGGGAAGGAAATAAATTGTTAGAACCTAGTTTATTAGAAGAACTTTCGAAAAGCGATGTATAGTATAACCCCGATCATGTAATTATGATTGGAAAAGATTCTTCAAATAAATTATTTTGGTTTGAAAAAGGAAAAGATAAAGCAGTATTAAAGCATATTGTCAATGGACATATAGAGGATTTCAATGCTAAAGGTGTTCAAGATATTCCTAGTTTTCTACATGATACATTGAAAATAAAACCAATAAAATAAGGAATCGGACCTAAAAGACCATTTTCGGTCTAAAGTATAGATGGACAAAAATATACTTTGGCATATGAAAGTAATGGTTTTGTAGTTTCTTTTTATCCAAGCACATAACTAAAAAGGAGGAAGTGTATGTATAAACTACTTTCCATAGAAGAATCAGTAGCAACACGAAACTTAGAATTGGAAAGTTTAGATACAGCTACTATTGATGTATGCTTTGATGATTCTGCTGTTACTAGTTTTAAAAATTTTGATTTTATGAAAATCAATGAAGAATATAATTGTAAAATTTATCTTTTTGGTGAACTAGATGATAGTGGTGAAAAATTTCAATATATTAGAGATGTTACAGTTGGGCGAAAAGTTTTATCAGAAGTTTTAAACAAAAAAGGAGATTTGTATTATGTGAATAAAATTTCTGCAAGTGAGTCTCTTAGTAAACAAAAAATGTTAAGTTACAAGTACACTAGAAAAGATCTTGTCCAAGTGAATAATATTGTTCATACAGACTTTGAATAGCGATTTTTAAATATTAAATTAGGCGTTGTCATAGAAGAATTAGATTTATTGAAGAGCTGGGCAATAGCAAATCTTCAGGGAGAAGAGAAAGAATACATGACCGCTAGGAATGAGAATTTAGAAGAAGTCATTCCCAAATCTTTCATTTTAAAAAAAAGATATATTATAAGATATATTATATATTTTTATAAAATGAAGAAAGTGAACTAAGAGTTAATAGAAATCGAGTTGCTAAGATTAAACACTTTTAAATACTTGAAAATATTCAATTCATAAATAATGAATTTGAAACTGAATAGCAAACATAGTTAATAAAAAACATTCACGGTATTAGTCAAACTAATTTGTGAATGTTTTTTGTAGAATCTGATGTCAATAACTACATGACGTAGCGGTGGGCTGCCCATGGTTCAATAAATGTAAAACAGTAAAGCTATAATTGATCGATGTTCTAAGTAAAATAAGATAGAATAAATATAAAAATCTAAAAAGTTAAATTGCTATTTTTATCATTTTCCGCTACCATTTTAACAAAAGGTAGGCAGGTGATTATTTGGGGGACGAAAAGCAGAAAAAAGAACAGCTCCGTCAATTTGGCATTAATGAACTTAAAAAAATTGCTGCAAGTGGCTATAAAAAAGAAAAAGAACAAAAAATCTATAAGCAATTGTTTGCAACCGAGTATTGGAAACAGGCGCAAGTCATCGGTATAACTCTTTCAAATGAATTTGAAATAGATACAAGACCGTTGATCGAACAAGCAAGAGCCGAAGGGAAAATCGTTGTGATTCCCAAAACATTGCCAAAACGTCAAATGGCATTTTATGAGTTCTCCGAGAACACAGTATTGGAACGTTCAAGTTTTGGTGTGTTAGAACCTGTTTCAACGTACCTTTATGAGGCAACGATGATCGATTTATTGATCGTTCCAGGAATCATCTTTCATCCAGATGGGTACAGAATCGGCTTTGGTGGAGGGTATTACGATCGCTATCTGGAAGAGTATCCGCATCAAACGTGCAGCTTGACTTTCAAAGAGATGATTCATAATGATTGGGAACCAGAAGACTTTGATAAGAAAATCCAACATTTATTGAATGACTAAAAAATAAGGGGGTATATATGAAAGTAAATCGGCAGCAACAATTCAAATTAAAATCTTGGCTCGATGGGCCATTTTTAACACAGATTTTTTTAGTGATCCAAACAATCATCTTTTTCGCAATGGAGGTATTACCTGGTAATAGCGTGGCTTTTGGACTAGGCATGTCTGGCCAACATATTGCCTACCTACATGAATGGTGGCGTTTGATCACACCAATATTTATCCATTTTGGGATGATGCATTTTGTACTGAACTCTGTCGTTTTGTATTTTATGGGTTCACAAATCGAAACGGTATACGGTCATTGGCGCTTTTTCTTGATTTATTTACTTAGTGGTATCATGGGAAATTTGACCAGTTTTGCCTTCAATGAAATGAACGTATTATCTGGTGGGGCAAGTACATCACTTTTTGGTTTATTTGGTGCGTTATTTGTTCTAGGTATTCATTACAAAAATGATTATGTGGTGAAACAGCTTGTACGCCGTTACATGATATTCATTGTTTTTTCTTTTATATTCGGTATATCAGATACCTCAGTAGATATCTGGGGACATGTTGGTGGCTTGATCGGAGGTTTCCTGATAGGGAATCTATTAGGATTACCAAATCGATCCAATGATTACTCGATCCATCATCGTATTATATCGTCGATCGTTTTTCTCTTTCTTTTTATAATATGTGTTTTAGTGGGTTTAAAAAATTATGGAATACTTGTATAATGTGAAGGAAGTGCTTTAAATGGAAAGCTTATACGACGTACAACAGCTATTCAAGAGATTTGGTATCTTTATTTATGTGGGAGCACGGATTTATGATATTGAATTGATGACGATCGAATTACGTAAGCTTTATGATAATCATTTGATCGATCACGAAACATATATGACTGCGTGGCACATCTTAAAAAGAGAACACCGAATCGAAGAGAGCAGAAAGAAAGGAATTTGATCATGGACAAAAAAATTATTGGGATTGATTTAGGTGGAACAACAGCAAAATTTGCGATCTTGACACCTGACGGAGAAATTCAACAGAAATGGAGTATCGATACCAATATTTTGGATGATGGCAAACACATTATTCCTGAAATCATTGAATCTATCAATCATCGTCTGAACTTATACGGTATGAAAGCGGAAGATTTCATCGGTATCGGTATGGGGACACCAGGAACAGTCGACAGCGAAGCTGGTACAGTGATTGGTGCTTACAATTTAAATTGGCGCGAGCTTCAATTTGTCAAAAAAATGATTGAAGAAGGAACGGGCATCAAATTTGCCATCGATAATGACGCCAATGTCGCAGCATTAGGCGAACGTTGGAAAGGTGCAGGCGAAAATGATCATGATGTCGTATTCATCACTCTAGGTACAGGTGTTGGTGGCGGTATTGTGGCGGATGGTCATTTACTTCATGGGGTGACTGGAGCCGCTGGAGAAGTAGGACACATTACGATCGATCCAAATGGATTCGAATGTACTTGTGGCAAACGTGGCTGTTTAGAAACTGTCTCAAGTGCGACAGGTGTCGTTCGAGTGGCCCGTCATTTGGCAGAAGAATATGCCGGTGATTCACGCTTGAAAGCGATGCTTGATAATGGTGAAGAAGTAACAAGTAAAGATGTTTTTGAATTAGCAGAAGCAGATGATCCATTTGGTTTGATGGTGGTCGATCGTGTCTGTCTATATCTAGGACTAGCTTGCGGGAATTTAGGAAACACGTTGAATCCATCAAGTATTGTCATCGGTGGAGGCGTATCAGCTGCGGGAGAATTTTTACGCAGTCGTGTGGAGAAATACTTCAAAGAATTTACCTTCCCACAAGTGAGAGAATCAACAAAAATTAAATTAGCTGAATTAGGAAATGAAGCAGGCGTTATCGGTGCTGCCTCATTAGCCTTGAAATATGCTGAATAAAGTGGAGGCACGACATGGTTTTATGGATTATTAACATCATTTTATTACTGATCATCTTAGCTATCGTATTTTGGGAAGTTTACTTACGAGTAATGGCTAAACGTTCTGCAACAATGCTTGAAGAAGAAGAATTTCGTGAAGGAATGCGTCGTGCACAAGTCATCGATGTTCGTGAAAAAGATGTCTTTGATGCGGGTCATATTTTAGGCGCTAGAAATATTCCATATACAGTACTAAAAAATTCACTTGGTTCGATTCGTAAAGACCAACCGGTTTATATTTATGATCAAAAGAAAAGTTTGAGTATTCGTACAGCTAACCAACTGCGTAAAGCAGGTTACCAAGATATCTATATCTTAAAAGGCGGCTATGATGGTTGGTCAGGTAAAATCAAAAGTAAAAAAATCTAACGAGGAGTCTTGTACTTCTTATGTTACCTTAGTAGCAACAAGAATAAGAGCGGTTATTCGCTCTTTTTTCTTGTTGTTTTTTCTTATTGCAGAAAAATTATGCTATGATGGAATGAGAGGATATGATAAAGGTAGTCATCACAAAATGTTTTCCTAAATTAGGTTTTTTAATTTACGGATGTTATTTGGAAATCAGTTGGTCACAAAATAAAAAACATGAAGAACTGTTGCTCCTTAGTGAGTTAGCCAAGTAAATCATTGTAGCGCGTATTGAGTGAAATCAAGAGAAAAAATGCGTGACAATCAAGCAAATACATATAGGTAGGTGGATAGATGAGAATTGGGATCATCGGGGCAGGACCTCGTGGACTTAGCATGTTAGAGCGTTTACTCTATAATCAACAACAAGAAGATATTGAGATCCTCCTATTTGATCCAAGTGGGATCGGTGGCAAGGTTTGGCGAGTCGATCAGCCAAAAGAAGTACTGATGAATTCATTGGCGTCACAAGTGACGATGTTTACGGATGAGACATTAAGTAGTGGAGGCGTTGTCGCTAACGGAGTGAATCTTTATCAATGGGCAAAAGAATTTGCTCCTTCTTATCTTAGTAAGACAACCATCAAGGAAAAAGAAGTGTTTATACGTGAAGCGGCTAATTTATTAGAAAACCAACCAACAAGTCGTCGCTTCTTTGGCGTCTATCTCCAATGGTTTTACGCGCGTCTACAAGAACGATTTTCTGATCGTTTCTATTATATACAAGAATTAGTCATCGAAGCCACCAAGAAAGAAAAACAATTCATTCTGCGAACTAAAGAAGAAGCCTATGTAGTGGATCAATTGATCCTAGCAACGGGTCATTGGGAACATGAACAAACGTCAGAAGAAAGCCAATTAAGTGAGTATGCGGCTGAGCATCACTTATTTTACCAAGGACCAGCTAATCCAGCCGATGTTGATTTATCGATGATTCCTGCCCAAGAACCGGTGTTTATTCGGGGGTTAGGACTTTGTTTTTTTGATTATATTGGTTTGTTGACACAACAACGAGGCGGTCGCTTTGAAGAATTGGCAGGTCGATTGGTTTATCGTCCGTCTAGAGAAGAACCAGTCGTCTATTGCGGCTCTCGGCGAGGCTTACCTTACTATCCCCACGGACGCAACCAGAAAAAAGTTGGCGAAGTGGCACAACCAGTCATTCTGACGCAAGAACGATTAAATATGTACGATCGTACTAAAAAACTGACTGGGGAAGATTTTTTTACTGACTTAAAAAAAGATCTCGAATTGTTTTATTATAAAAAAGTGATCGAGGAACATGGGTTGTCGATTGCTCTCAGCGAATTTCAAGAAGTCTTTCTTGGGGCTACAGAAAAGGAATGGCTGCGAAAATATCCTGAATTATCAAGCCACTTGTGGTCATGGGACTTACTGGATCACTTGATCGACCACACGTTGCCGTATCAACAAATGAGTCGGAAGTATATCGAAGATCAAATCAATGAGGCGTTAAAAGGCAATGTGAGTGGTCCATTGATTGCGACGTTGGATGCATTGAAAGATTGGCGAAATATCGTGCATCAAGTGATGCTATGGGAAGTTTTTTCTGCAAAAGAATATAAAGAAATATTGTGGCAATGGTTCAATACGTTTGATGCGTTTTTTACTATTGGTCCGCCTTTACGAAGAACGCAGGAATTAGCAGCATTGATCGATGCAGGAATTTTCCATTTGGTGGAACCTCCTTTTACTGTTGTAGGAAAGGACAAGAGATTTCACCTGGAACCAGAAGGGCTTACAAGTAGCTATCTAATTGAGGCACGATTACCAAAAAATGACTTACGAACAACAAGAAATCCAGCCTTGATCAGTCTACGTGATGCCCAGATCCTTCAGCCATTCCAGTTGCATGATCCAAGTGGCGATTTCGTTTCTGGTGCGGTAGCAATTGAACGAGAAAATTCACGTGTGATCGATGCCCATGGAGAAGTACAAAACAATTTGTATTGTATCGGCATCCCAACTGAAGGGGTAGAATGGTTAACAGCCTCCGTTCCGAGACCCCATGTCGATTTTTGGAATCTTAGACAAATTGATCGTATCGCACAACTGATTTTAGCAGAAAAATCATAAAAAGAACGTTCCTTTAGGAGAGAGGGACATTAGTTCTCTCCCACCAACTAAAACCGAATAAACGGCGGGAACAGAAGTAACCTCTTCGGAAATAAGGCGCCATCCACAAAAATTTTCGTGGATGGCGCCTTATTTCTCGAGGCTAAACACTTCTGTCCTGACACTTGTAAGAACGTTCTTTTTGGATAGCATGAGGGAGATAGTGGAAACACAACTGTGCTATTTGTCAGCTTCCATTTCTATCGTAACTTAAAAATGCGAGTTTTAGAAAAAACTCGGTAGAAACAAAAAAACCCAAAAAATTGAAGAACAATTTTGGGTTTTTTGTTTTTGAAGCTGAATGCTTCAATCACTAGCTCTTATCGTGATACACGTTTTCTCATTGCTTTTTTACGATTTTCTTCAATCATTGCTTCTTTTTCGTCGATTGGGTCGATGACTGTTTTCTTCACAGAAGTTACTAAACCAGCCACAGCTGCTACAGTAGCCAAGCTACCTACTAAGATACCTGATACAAATTTTTTCATAATGATTCACCTCATTTATCTATTTGACACTTCTATTATGAAGCAAAACAAGGAAAAACGCTAGTCTTTCGTTTTTTTATTTGAAACCCTTTACAAGAAAATGTTGAAAAAATTTACTAAATGTTTTATTATAAATTTACTAAATAAAATGAAAGAAGGTTTTGTCAAAAAAAGTCCCTGTTTTCTGGTCATCACTTTTGTTAAAATAAATAACGAATATAATTATATGGATAAAGGAGTCTTAACATGACAATTTTAGTATTAGGCGGAGCAGGCTATATTGGTTCCCATGCCGTCGATCAATTAATTGAAAAGGGCTATGATGTAGCAGTCGTGGATAATCTTTTGACAGGCCATCGTCAAGCAGTTCATACTGATGCACGTTTTTATGAAGGCGATATTCGTGACAAAGAATTTTTACGTGGAGTTTTCCAAAAAGAAACGATTGATGGCGTCTTGCACTTTGCAGCGAGCTCGTTAGTCGGTGAATCAGTTGAAAAACCCTTAGTCTACTTCAATAATAATGTTTATGGCATGCAAGTATTATTAGAAGTAATGCACGAGTTTGATGTGAAACGGATTGTCTTTTCTTCAACAGCTGCGACTTACGGTGAGCCAAAAGAATCGCCAATTACAGAGGGGTCACCAACGAATCCGAAAAATCCTTATGGCGAAAGTAAGTTGATGATGGAAAAAATGATGAAATGGTGTGACGAAGCATATGGCATGCGTTATGTGGCTTTACGCTATTTTAATGTAGCAGGAGCTAAGAATGATGCGTCGATCGGCGAAGATCATACGCCCGAAACTCATTTAGTGCCGATCATATTACAAGTAGCTTTAGGCCAACGAGAGTCATTAGCAATCTATGGGGATAATTATGATACGCCAGACGGAACATGTATCAGAGATTACGTACAAGTAGAAGATCTGATTGCTGCGCATATTTTAGCTTTAGAATATTTAAAAGCTGGAAATGAAAGCAACTTCTTCAACTTGGGAAGTAACAAAGGTTATTCAGTCACAGAGATGCTAGAAGCAGCACGAGAAGTCACAGGCCGTGATATTCCTGCGAAAATCGCACCACGAAGAGCAGGTGATCCAAGTCGTTTAGTAGCGTCAAGTGAAAAAGCGAGAGCAATCCTTGGCTGGGCACCTGAATATACAGATGTGAAAGAAATCATCAAAACTGCTTGGGCATGGCATGAAAGCCATCCTAACGGGTATGAAAAGTAGGTGGAAGAAAATGACGATTAGTCAAACAATTGCAGATTTTGTCACACTAGCAATCGCGTCTGGTGGTTGGATGGAAATGGACCGTATCTACTTACAAAATCGTATTTTAGGTCTTATTGGCGAAGAAGCCGGCGACTCTTTTGAAGTACGTCCAGTGCAAGAAGAATCGGTCGATCTATTGGATCGTTTAGTTGAACAAGCAAAAGAAAATGGCTTGGTGACGGATGTAACAGCTGACCGAGAAATATTTGAGGCACAATTGATGGATTTCTTGACGCCACCACCTTCTGTTGTCAATGCTTTTTTTGCTCAACATTATTCAAAAAGTCCAGAAGAAGCAACGGATTATTTTTATCAGTTGAGCCGCAACAATGACTATATCAAAACACGAGCCATCGCAAAAAATATCGTGTATACTTATCCGTCTGAATATGGGGAGTTGGAAATCACGATCAATCTATCTAAACCTGAAAAAGAGCCAAAACAAATTGCTGCAGAAAGAAAAGCGGTACAAGTCAATTACCCATCGTGTATGTTATGTATGGAAAATGAAGGGTACAAAGGAAGGTTGAATTACCCAGCACGAACCAATCATCGAATCATCCGAATGAACTTAGACGGAGAAAGTTGGGGATTTCAGTATTCGCCTTATGCCTACTACAATGAACACTCGATCATTTTATCAGAAGAACATCGACCAATGCGCATCACTAAAGAAACGTTTGCTCGGTTGTTGAAGATCACTGAAGTCTTACCACACTATTTCGTAGGTTCAAATGCTGATTTGCCGATCGTTGGTGGATCGATCCTTTCACATGACCATTATCAAGCTGGACGTCACGAATTTCCGATGGCAAAAGCGCCGATGGAGAAATTGATCAAGCTAAGCGAGTATCCGCAGGTGATTGCAGGGATCGTCAAATGGCCGATGTCGGTGATCCGGTTACAGTCGCCCGATAAAGATTTATTAGTAGAAGCAGCAGATGCGGTCTTAAACAAATGGAAGAACTATTCAGATGAATCAGTATCAGTCATCGCCTATTCAGCAGATGGTACGCCACACCACACGATCACGCCGATTGCTCGTCGAAGAGATGATTACTTTGAAATCGACTTAGTATTGCGCGACAACAATGTGTCCGAAGAATATCCTGAAGGGATTTTCCATCCTCATCGTGATATCCAACATATCAAAAAAGAAAACATTGGCTTGATCGAAGTTATGGGGTTGGCTGTGTTGCCGCCACGCTTAAAACCAGAATTGGAAGAAGTGAAGCAATATCTACTGGGTGAAGAAAATCAAGTCGCGGACTACCATCGTGAATGGGCAGAACAGCTAAAACAAGCAAATCCTGATTTGACTGAAGAGACTGCGACAGTTGTTATCCAAAATGCTGTTGGGCAAGTCTTCGCCAGAGTTTTAGAAGATGCCGGTGTCTTCAAACGGGACGAACAAGGAAGAGCTGCGTTCTTGCGCTTTACTGAAACATTATAAGCATCGGTCACTTACAGGAGGGGAAACGAATGGCCACAATCAAAGATATTGCTCAGTTGGCGGGAGTTTCTCCTGCCACTGTCTCAAGAGTGCTGAATTATGATGAGAAATTGTCAGTAGGAATGGAAACGAAACAAAAAATTTTTGAAGTAGCTGAACACTTGAATTATAAAAAACATCATAAGAATCTAGCCTCTGAAAAACAAACGATCAAATTGATCCAATGGTATGATACACAAGAAGAATTAGAAGATCTTTATTATCTTTCTATACGTTTAGGAATCGAAAAAAAAGCGGAAGAAGCGAATATTCGCCTTATCAAGGAAACATGGGATGCCATCAGTGAGCAATCTGCAGATGGAACGATTGCTTTAGGAAAGTTTGACGAAGAGCAATTGAAAGAATTGAAACGTACGCAAGAGAACCTTTTACTTGTCGATTCAGATGGCACAAGATTTGGCATCGATTCATTAGTCGTTGATTTTGAGTCGAGTCTTCGCTTAGTGATGGATCATTTCTTACAAGAAGAAGTCAAACAACTCGTGATGTTAGCCGGAAAAGAGTACACGAAGCAACACCGAACACCGGTGACTGATCCTAGAACGGCAATTTTTCAAAAACTGATCAGTGAAGAAAAGAACCTCACAGGAAAGATCATTGAAGCGGATTTTTCAGTGGAGGCAGGATATCAAGCTGTTCATGATTTTTTATTGCAAGAAAAGGAATTACCGGATGCGTTGTTTGCTGCGAATGATGCATTAGCAATTGGTGCATTGAAGGCAATCAAAGAAGCAGGATTGACTATTCCGCAAGATATCTCAGTGATTGGCTTCAATGATATCAGCGTGGCAAAGTATGTCTCACCACCCCTCTCTACAGTCAAAGTGTACACCGAATGGATGGGGGAGTTGGCAGTTGAGACATTGACCCAGTTAATCCATAGTACTGCACCGGTTGCAAGAAAAATCACGATCGCGACAGAACTAATTTTACGAGAATCAACAAAACAATCTACGATCAAATAGACGATTATCAACCTAAGTATAGGGGTAGAAATTTCGACAGCGGCGAGAGCCAAACTTGATTTTTCCTCCCCTTTTTTACCTCGAAGTATGCTACAATGATAAACGACATTAGAGTAGTAGAAGGGAACGGTCAAATGATTACATTAGGGATCGATACAGCAAATCAAACCTTAGCTGTTGGCGTATTGGAAGACGAAACAGTGTTAGGTCAAATCCAAATCAATAGAAATAAAAATCATAGTCTGACGTTGATGCCAGCGTTGGATCAATTGATCTCAGATTGCCAACTCACACCAGAACAAATCGATCGAATTGCTGTGTCAAGTGGTCCAGGCTCTTATACAGGATTGAGAATCGGTGTCACAACTGCCAAGACATTAGCATATACTTTAAATAAAGAATTGGTTGGTGTTTCCAGTCTTGCTGTACTTGCAGCAAATTGCGTAGGAATCGAAGGAATCATTGTACCGATGTTTGATGCGAGAAGAAAAAATGTTTATGCTGGTGCCTATCGCTGGCATCATGGAACATTAGAAAACGTTCTAGAGGACAGACATATTGCTTTCGTAGAATTAACCGAAAAATTAAAACAAGTGGATGGATCGATCACTTTTGTCGGTAGCGATTGCCACAAATTCAACTCAGAAATCGCTGAATCAATACCTGATGCTAAGCGTAACTCCTTGCCACTTTGGGATATTCCTAGTGGAGTTGTCGTCGCGCAATTAGGGGCTTCAAGTAATCCGGTCAACGATATCCAAGCCTTTTTACCACGTTACTTAAAACGAGTGGAAGCAGAAGAAAAATGGTTGGAGACACATACGCCAGGAGAAGAAAGCTATGTTGAAAAAATTTAAAGCCTATCTACGGACCATGCTTCAAGAAAAAGCAGATTATCCAGAGAAAACGGTCACTGTAGGCGAAAAGCAATTTCAAATACGGGAACTGACAGTTGATGATGTCAAGGCGTTGTTAAGTATCGAACGGGAAGTTTATTTGGGGGAATTACCTTGGACAAAAAGTGCGTTCATCTCAGAGCTGACTTCCCCATTCATGACTTTATATTTAGGGATATTCGATCGAGAAGAATTATTCGGCTTTGTTGGATCCAGAGTATTAGGACTCGATTGCCATCTCACAAACATTGCGGTCAGTCCGAGTTACCAACGGCAGCGTGTCGGTACCTATTTAATCAACGAGATCGAGACATTCGCACGGATGAATCAATGCGAGACCATGTCATTAGAAGTACGGATCAGTAATCAGAATGCCCAACGCTTATACAGAAAACTAGGCTTCCAATCGAGAAAAGTAAAAAAAGGGTATTATACAGAAACGAATGAAGATGCCTTAGATATGGTAAAACTATTAAAAGAAGAGTGAAATAAAGTGATTGAAGAAAAAACAGCTTTCAATGATACAAAATTAGCCCAAGCGCTTTGGCAAGTCAGTGACGATGCTTTTTTAAATGGGTCACCTTGGACAAAAGATCAATTTTTGTCTGATATCCAACAACCACAAACCAATTATTTAGTCGTTCATCAAGCAGAGGAAATCATTGGCTTTATTGGATATGCCAAAGTACTTGATGAAGTAGAAGTGACGAATCTTGCAGTTCTGACTGCTGAACAACACAAAGGTGTAGCAAGACAATTATTACAAGAGATGCTGCAACGAGAAAAAGCTAACCAAGCGCATAGTGTTTTTTTAGAAGTACGACAGTCAAATATTGCTGCCCAACACCTTTACGAATCAGAAAAATTCCGCCAAGTAGGTAAACGAAAAGCCTACTATCATGATCCGGTCGAAGATGCGGTCATCATGTGTACAAAGCTAAAAACAGAGGTGATGAAACCATGAATGAAAAACAAACAGAATTGATTTTAGCAATTGAGTCAAGCTGTGATGAAACAAGCGTAGCGGTCGTGAAAGATGGGCAAGAAATCTTATCAAATATCGTTGCCTCTCAAATCACCAGCCATAAACGCTTTGGCGGGATCGTACCTGAAGTGGCCAGTCGCCATCATGTAGAGCAAATTACTTTATGTCTTGAAGAAGCGTTGGTGGAAGCAGGCGTGACCGCCGAACAACTTACCGCGGTTGCTGTCACAGAAGGACCAGGCCTTGTGGGGGCATTACTCATCGGTATTTCAGCAGCAAAGGCTTTTGCTTGGGCAAATCATCTGCCATTGATCCCTGTCAATCATATGGCAGGACATATTTACTCCGCCCGCTTCGAAAAAGCGTATGAATTTCCATTGATGGCGTTGTTGGTCAGTGGAGGGCACACGGAGTTAGTTTATATGGAAGAAGATGGCGCTTATGAGATCATCGGTGAAACAAGAGACGATGCCGCTGGAGAAGCCTACGACAAAGTAGGACGTGTTTTAGGATTGAGCTATCCAAGTGGAAAAGAAATCGATGAATTAGCCCATCAAGGGAAAGATGCCTACCACTTTCCTCGGGCAATGCTTCGCGAAGATAACTATGATTTTAGTTTCAGTGGCTTAAAAAGTGCATTTATCAATTTAGTCCACAACGCGGAGCAACGAGGGGAAGAATTAGATCGAGCAGACCTTGCTGCGAGTTTTCAAGCCAGTGTTGTCGAAGTCTTGGTAACAAAAACGATACGTGCTTGCAAAATTTATCCGGTGAAGCAATTAATCCTTGCAGGCGGTGTTGCTGCTAATCAAGGACTAAGAGAAAGTTTGAGAAAAAATTTAGCCACAGAATTACCTGAATTGGAACTGATCGTACCACCATTACGTCTTTGTGGGGACAATGCGGCAATGATCGGAGCCGCTGCATCTGTCGAATGGCGAAAAGGGCATCTTGCTGATTATCGACTGAATGCAGAACCAGGTTTAGTGTTAGGTGAGTCCTTGGAAAATGTCAGGTAAATCACCTGACATTTAACCTAGATATTCGCAAACAAAAAGATTATATGAATATAATCTATGCTGTGATAAAAATTGCTAGGGAATGGGAATCTTATCCTTTTTTATACACTTAATATCAACATGGCTGATAGGCCCAAAAAAACATAAATTTACTTAGGTTATATAAATTGTGTCAGCTAACTCTATGTGATAGTATAAGAAATGTAGAAAATAAAATGAATGATGTTATTTTCTATAATGTTTTATCTGAAGGCTGAAAGCCTTCACAATAAAATGCAAAGGAGGTCGAATGGATGAAAAAGTTTGTCGGATATTTAGTTGTATTTTTCACTGCATTATTGTTCACTGTTCCTGTAGATGCCGCTGGCGCGATTTCTGCGAATGAGCAACAGATCCTAGACTTGTTAAAAGCACCAGTAAGTATTCAAGGAAAAGAATTCACTGTCCCTGATACTTACATTACACAAGCCGAAAACCATTTGAAACAAAATGATTTAACGGATGCACAAGTAGAAACTGCCGTTACAGGTATTCAAAATGTGCGTAATCTGTTAGGTTCAGTAACAATCGATATGACAGGAATCAACACGCTTGATGATTTGATTCGTGCTTTACCGCGGGATATCATCATGCAAATCCAACAAGAGGTAATGAGAGTTGCTGACGCGTTGGGATTAGTTGTACTAAGTTGGAATGGTAGCGATATCCAAATCGGTGCAAAAAATGCTGATGGAACAACTTCACCAGCTTTTAGCACTAGTTCTCCAATTAAACAAACAGGTGGTAATTATACCGCTAGTGCAATGGCAATTGCTTCATTACTATTAGTCGCAGCAGGTGCGGTTGTAGTAGGAAGAAAGACAAAGATTGCGTAAAAAGCGCAAGCTGCTTAAGAGACTAGGGGCAATGCTTTTTGTCCCTGTCTTTTTTTTGGCAGCTGGTTATTCTCTAATGTACGTCATAGGAAGACCTGTCATTCATTTTGCCACTTCTTCTTTAAATTTGTTTTTACTTTCAGATGTTCCAACATTCGAAACGCAAGAACAAAGCTTTGAAGCTGTAAAAGAAGAAGATGTCGCTAAAGATGAGAACAATGAACTGGCATCTAGCAGTATCGCTTACCCTAGAGGTGGCGAACGCTATGGTGACATCATGGTAGATTCTTTAGATCTGAATGTGCCTTTGTATTTTGGAGATACCGATGAGATATTAAGAAAAGGTGCCGGACAATATATGGGTTCTGTCTACATAGGTGAGACTGGAACGTCACTAGTCGGTGGGCACAATGTTGATGGGTTTGGTAAGCTAAGCGGTATTCAAACAAATGATATCGTGACAGCTAAGACGACCTATGCGAATTACCGCTATCAAGTAAAAGAAATGGTGATTCGTCATAAAGATGATCCGGAAATCAATGAATTGATCAGTCAAAAAGATAAACCAATACTGCTTCTTTATACATGCTATCCTGTTGATAGTTTAGGCATGACGGATGAACGACTTTTTGTTATCTGTGAGTTAGTTGAAGGTCCGTTGATCAATCCTAATAAATAGGAGGAAATCATGAGTACGCAAAAATTCATGCAAAAAGGGTCTCGTTGGCTACTTACTTTTATTTGTTCTTTGAGTTTGTTTGCCGGCATGACGTTAGTTGTATTGAGACTAACGTTGTTCAACCAACAGTTTATGGAAAAAGCCATGGAAGAAGCCAATTATTCAGAAACGATCACCTCTGAGATCAATCAAAGAATCAGCGATCTAGGTCGAGGAAGCAATATTCCTGCAGATGTATTGGCAGACACTGTTCCTCAAGCTTATGTACAATCGAATGTTGAACACTATATTCGCACCATTTATACAGACATTCCTTTTTTGATTGAACGGACAGAGGATGTAGACAAAATCATCCAGAAAAAAGTCGAAGACTATGCGAAAGAAAACAATTATGAAATCAATGCAGAAACGCAACAATCGATTGATAATCTAAAAAAATCTGCCATCGAAACCTATAGTGAATATATTGAGATCCCTTATCTTTTGACCTATGGGAAGCAAGTGATGGGGTATAAAAGAACGCTGACCTTATTGATCTTCTTTACAATGACAGTTTCTGCATTATTAGTGATTGCGATCATTGCAATCGACACACGTTTTTTCCATCGTGCGTTACGCTATTTAAGTTATGCAGTGGGTGGCGCTGGTCTAATGCTTTTAGCGTTACCTCTTTTTGTGTACCTTTCAAAAATGGTCGAGCGTATCGGCATCAATTCAAAGTCGCTCTATCATTTTTTAACTACGTATCTAAGCAACTTTATTGTAACATTTATCCAATGGGGAATCGTGCTCATTATTTGTAGTTTCATCATCTGGATGTTGAGCGAACTATTAAGAAGACGAAAAGTTAAGAAAAGATATTAACGATAGAAAGTGGAGAAAACATGGAAGAAACGATTAGTCTAGGAGAATTATTTGAGATTTTAAGAAAGCGTTGGTTGCTGATTCTTGCGACCACGCTTGCCGGATTTGCATTAGCTGCTGGAGTCACGTTCTTTTTGATCACACCTAAATACAGTTCATCAGCTGAGATGATCGTTCAGTCAAAAGCAGAAAATACGAATACGAATCTACAAGATGTCAACGCTAACGTATTGTTGATCAATACTTACAAAGATATGATTTTAGGCGATGTTGTCATCAATGATGTTCAAAGAGAACTTGAACAAAATTATGGACAAAGTCTTACAAAGGGTGAGTTGAAATCGGTGATCAGTGTCAATCAATCACAAAACTCACAAATGTTCCAAATCGTTGCAACTGTTGATAATCCAGATCATGCGACGGATATCGCCAACGTCACAGCACAAGTTTTCCAATCAAAAGCAACGGACGTATTGAATGTCAATAAAGTGACGATCACTTCTGCAGCACAAAGCAATCCTACACCTGTTTCACCAAATAACATGTTGAACGTAGTTATTGGTGGGTTACTTGGCTTGATGATTGGAGTCGGATTAGCCTTTCTTCTAGAGTTGTTAGATAAAACAGTTAAAGATGAACGTTTTGTCACAGAAGAATTAGGATTGCCGATACTTGGAGATGTCAATGAAATGACGAAGAAAGAACTTGAAAACGGCCGTATGTTTCAACCAGCAGAAGTCGAAACGATTGAAACAACAGAACAAAGAGAAAGCCGTCGTTCTCGAAAACGTGTATAAGGAGAAGTATTTATGAAGAAAAACACTATTTTACCTGTTTCACTCCTCAGCATTACCGATAAAAATGCCATGGTTTCCGAACAATATCGGACGATCCGTTCAAATATCCAATTTGCTTCTGTCGATCGTGAATTGAAGACGATGGTCGTGACTTCATCTGGTCCAGGTGAAGGAAAATCAACAACAGCTGCTAACTTAGCTGTCGTATTCGCAAATAGTGGCAAAAGAGTTTTGCTGGTTGATGCTGATTTGAGAAAACCAAGTGTAGCATTGACTTTTCAATTGCCAAATGTCAATGGATTAAGTAATTTCTTAGGCGATCGTGAAGGAAGAACGGAATCATATTATCACACCAGTTCCGTCGAAAATCTTTGGGTCATGACAAGTGGACCGAAACCACCGAATCCATCCGAACTACTTGATTCGAAACGAATGGAAGAAGTGATCGAACAACTAAAAGCAGTATTTGATTTGATCATTTTTGATTTACCACCCATTGCAACAGTCACTGATGCTCAGATCTTAGCCGCAAAAACAGATGGGACACTTTTAGTCGTCCGAGAACGCAAAACAATGAAACAAGAATTAATCAAAGCGAAAGAACTGCTATCCATTGCACAAGCAACGATTTTAGGTGTTGTTTACAACGGTGCGAAGAAGAATGCAGATTTTAATTATTATTACTATTGATGAGGAAGTGAGCAAAAATGATTGATTTACATTGTCATATTTTACCTGGTATAGATGACGGACCAAAAACGGTCAAAGAATCGATCGCCATGGCAGAAGAAGCTGTTCGACAAGGAATCACCCACATTTTATGCACCCCTCATCACAATCAACGTTTCACCAATGAAAAAGCAGATGTATTACTAGCTGTCGAAGACTTGCAAAAAGAACTCGATCGACAGTCCATCCCCCTAACTTTATTTGAAGGACAAGAAGTTCGAATAAAAAGTAATTTAATAGATGAAATTAAAAGTGACAAGATTCTTTTTGCAGATGTCGCCGATCGCTATTTGCTAGCTGAGCTACCAACAAACAGCATTCCCGAATACACAGAAAGTTTGTTTTATGAATTACGTCAGATGGGGATCGTACCAATCATTGTCCATCCTGAGCGGAACCGCGGTTTCCAAGAAAGTCCTAATCTATTATTACCCTACTTGAATATGGGGTGTTTGGCGCAGTTGACTGCACCGAGTATTGCAGGTGTTTATGGCAAACAGATCAAGAAGTTAAGTGAGGAACTGGTTCAACATCGGCTTGTCCAGATGATTGCCTCAGATGCCCATAGTCGAAATGATCGGGATTTTTATATGGAAAAAGCATATAGTATCGTAGAGAAAAAATTTGGATCTACAGTCATCGAAGAAATGGATCAAGTAACAAGAGACATCATCAATGGGGAGCAAGTGCATGCAAAAGATTTTCGACCTATTGTATAAAAGTTTTAGGGGGCGCAGGGGTTGTTTGAATTTACTAGAAGAAGAAAAGTAATCATTTTAGTTTTGGTTGATAGTTTTTTATTAGGAATCTCTATATTATCAAGCTATTATTTTATGACACCATTTGTTGGTATCGATCAAGATTACTTAGCCGTGAATTTAGGCGTATCACTAATTTTTTACATTGGATATGGCATGCTGTTCAAAACATTCACGCGAATCAATCGATATACGAATTTAAATGAGATGGCAGCTATTTTTTCAGCCATTACTTGTACCGTTATTTCATCATTTATCATCCAATATTTGTTTATGCAAAAAATCAGCCTTAGATTACAATTATTAACTTACATCTTATCTATGTTTCTCATCATCAGCAGTCGTTTATTCTGGCGTATATATATCGAACATAAAACACAGCGTCAAGAATCGCCACTAAACAAACACAGAACACTAATTATCGGAGCTGGCGAAGGCGGACGTATTCTATGCAGTAGTATTCTTAGTTCAAAAGCAATCAACGATTTGGAAGTGATTGGCTTTGTGGATGATGATCCGAACAAATATAAAACATATTTGTCTGGGATAAAAGTCGTAGGGAATACCAAGGACTTACCAAGATTGATCGACGAATTGTCGATCGATATGGTGACGATCGCGATACCTTCCTTGCCACGAAAAAGAATTCGTGAAATTTTCCATCTTATCGAATCAAAAGAAGTCAAGATGAATACCATGCCTTCGATTGAAGAAATCGCATCAGGGAAAATCAATGTTTCTCGCCTGAAAGAAATCGACGTGGTCGACTTGTTAGGACGAGAAGAAGTCAAATTAGATTTAGACAAACTAAAATCACACATCTCAGAAAAAGTCATACTTGTTACCGGAGCTGGAGGCTCTATTGGTTCAGAGATTTGTCGTCAAGTACTTGCTTTTTCGCCAAAAAAATTACTCTTATTAGGACATGGTGAAAACTCGATCTATTTGATTCATCGCGAACTATCAGGAGACCCCTCTTATAATAAAACAGAAATCATTCCAATTATTGCAGATATCCAAGACCGTGAAAAGATCTTCCATATCATGAAAGAACATCAGCCAGATATCGTCTATCATGCAGCAGCACATAAACATGTGCCCTTGATGGAATATAACCCAAGAGAAGCAGTAAAAAACAATATCAAAGGAACAAAAAATGTAGCAGAAGCTGCCAAAGAAGCGAATGTCAAAAACTTTGTCATGGTGTCCACCGATAAAGCCAATAACCCACCAAATGTGATGGGAGCCACGAAGCGAATCGCAGAAATGATCGTCACAGGCTTAAATGAAGAAAACAGTACCAAGTTTTCGGCCGTAAGATTTGGGAATGTCTTGGGCTCTCGCGGAAGCGTAATCCCTGTTTTTCGAGAACAGATCGCAAAAGGCGGACCCATCACGATCACCGATTTTCGGATGACCCGTTACTTTATGACAATCCCAGAAGCAAGCCGTTTAGTCATCCAATCGGGTGCATTAGCAAAAGGTGGCGAAATCTTTGTCTTAGATATGAGTGAACCAGTCAAAATTTTAGATCTTGCACGAAATATGATCCGCTTGAGTGGTTACACCGAAGAAGAAATCGAAATCGTCGAAACAGGCATCCGTCCGGGCGAAAAATTGTACGAAGAACTGTTGTTGGACAAAGAACGAAATGATGAACAGGTGTATGAAAAGATTTTTGTAGGGAATATCAAAGGTTACCCGATCCAAGAAGTCATGGAATTTGTAACAGGTTTATCCGACGATGACAAACAACTAGCAAAAGAAGTCGTAGCATTTGCAAGGGCTTCGAGTAAATAGTGGGGGAGTATCATGAGAGCAATAATTATTGGTGCAGGAGGATTCGGTAAAGAACTCGCCTTTTTATTAAGTAGACAATCCGTATATGACTTAGTTGGATTTGTTGATGATGCGAAGATGAAAGATGAGAAGATTGTTGGCATACCAGTACTAGGGAAAATAGACATATTAAAAAAAATGAAACTAAAGACTGCTGTATTCATAGGAATTGCTTCTCCGCGTATGAGGGAAAAAATTTTTTTGGAATTGAAAGCTAATAATCATTTGACATTCCCAAATCTGATTGATGCTACTGCTATAGTAGGGTTGAATGTGCGAATAGGCGTAGGGAATATTTTGATGCCTTACACAACTTATACAGCCGATATAACAATAGGTGATTTCAATATGTTCAATATCCATTCAACAATCGGGCATGATTCAAAGATAGGAAACTATAACTCAATCTATCCAAATGTAAATCTTTCTGGTTACACAGTAATGGGGAATCGAAATGAAATTGGTGTCGGAACAAAAGTGATACCAGAGGTATCAATTGGCCAGGGGAATATTATAGGCGCAGGAAGTGTGATTGTTAAAGATATTCAAAACAACACAAAAAGTGTGGGGGTACCTGCAAAAATAATAGAAAGTTGGGACTATGATGAAAAATGAACGGATTCTATTAGCATCACCTCATATGAGTGATGAAGGATATGAACAGGAATATGTAAAAGAAGCATTCGACACCAACTGGGTTGCTCCGCTTGGTGCGAATGTGAATAACTTTGAAAAAGAATTGGCTGAGTATGTGGGAATTGACCATGCGGCTGCATTGACTTCAGGCACAGCGGCCATCCATCTAGCATTAAAAGCAGCTGGTGTAGGGAAAGATGATATTGTGATTTGTCAATCATTAACATTTTCAGCTACTGTAAACCCCATCATCTATCAAGGTGCAAAACCAGTATTTGTAGATAGTGATAATGAAACTTGGAATATGGACCCTGAACTACTTAGACTCGCTTTAGAAAAATATCCTGAAGCAAAAGCAGTCGTTGTCGTTCATTTGTACGGTTTATCTGCAAATTTAGATGAAATCATCAAGATATGTAAAGAATATCAAGTGACATTGATCGAAGATGCAGCAGAGTCACTAGGTACAACATATAAAGGTCAATATACTGGCACATTTGGGGAATATGGTATCTATTCTTTTAATGGAAATAAAATAATCACTACATCTGGTGGAGGAATGGCTGTTTCAAATAATCCAGAACGAATTGAAAAAATTCGATTTTGGTCAACACAATCTCGGGAACAAGCACGTCATTATCAACATAATGAAATAGGCTATAACTATCGTATGAGCAATATTGTAGCAGGGATTGGCAGAGGACAGCTAAAAGTCTTGTCAGACCGAATCAACAAGAAACGATATATTTTTAATTACTATAAACGTGAGCTATCTGACATTCCTTCCATTTCCTTCATGCCTGAAAATGAATGGAATCAACCGAATTTTTGGCTAAGTGTGATTTTGCTTTCAGATGTGGATACGAATAAGCTTATGGATGAATTGGATAAAGCAAATATCGAAGCACGTCCTGTCTGGAAACCAATGCATCTACAACCAATTTTTGCAGAATATGATTATGTTGGAAATAATGTTGCTGAAACATTATTTAATACTGGTGTGTGTTTACCATCAGATACGAAAATGACAGATGAAGATTTGTCTCGAGTCGTGAAAACAATCAAGCGAGTGTTGCAACATGAATAATAAAAACGTATATCAGAAATGGGGAAAAAGAGCATTAGATATATGTTTCTCAGCTCTTGCTCTTGTCGTCTTCTCACCTGTTCTTTTAATCGTAGCGCTTTTAGTAAAAATTAAATTGGGTTCTCCAATCATATTTAAGCAAGATCGACCTGGAAAAGATGAAGTCATTTTTTCCATGTATAAATTTCGTACAATGACGGATGCAAAAGATGCAAATGGAAATTACTTACCTGATAATGTTCGGTTAACGAAATTTGGACAATTACTACGAGCAACCAGTTTAGACGAATTACCTGAACTTTGGAATATCTTAAAAGGGGATATGTCGTTTGTGGGTCCAAGACCATTATTAGTTGAATATTTACCATTATACAATGAGGAACAACGGAAACGTCATAGCGTCCGCCCTGGATTAACGGGATTAGCGCAAGTCAAGGGTAGGAATGCGATCAAATGGCAGGAAAAATTTGGATACGATGTAAGTTACATTAATAAAATATCTTTTAAATTAGACGTTATAATAATTTTGAATACGTTTAAAAAAGTTGTAAAAAGAGAGGGTATAACTCAAAACGATGTCATACTTACTACGGAAAAATTCAAAGGAAATTAGAATTGGGATGATTATACTTGAAGAAAAATATATATATACTAAACCATTATGCTACAGATATGTATTTTAACGAAGGTGGTAGACATTTATGGTTCGCGCAAAAATTAAAGGAAAACGGCTATAATCCTATCGTTTTCTGCGCATCAACAACTCATAATTCAAATAAAGAATACTTTCAAGAAGAGCATTATAAAATAAAATATTTTGAATCAATCCCGTTTGTTTTTATTAAATGTGCAAAGTATAACACAAATGGATTTAGCAGAATTAACAACATGTTTGATTTTTATCGAGGGATAATTAGTTTAAGAAAAATTGACTTAGGTATTCCAAATCCAGATGTTATATATGCTTCAAGTGTTCATCCGCTAACCTTGGTTGCAGGTATTAGACTTGCTAAATTTTTTGGAGTGGAGTGTATATCTGAAGTGAGAGATCTCTGGCCTGAGAGTATAGTTGCATATAGTCGATTAACAAAGAAGAATCCTGTAATACGTCTTCTATATCAAGGTGAAAAGTGGATTTATAAGAAATCAGATAAAGTAATCATGACTTGGGAAGGTGGTTATGATTACGTACTAGATCAAGGATGGAACAACCTTCCAGCGTCTAAATTTTTCCATATCAATAATGGTGTGATTTTAAAAGATTTTGATTCAAATATCGAACGAAATGTATATAAGGATAAAATTCTTTCTGATAAAAACTATATAAATATTGTTTATACAGGATCTATTAGGAAGGTTAACAACCTTGATTTCATTCTAGATGTGGCAAAAAAATTAAGTCAAGAAAATAATAAAATCCGTTTTTTAATGTATGGCTCAGGCGATGAAGTAAGCAAAATCAAAAAAAGAATTAATGATGAAAATATTTTTAATGCATTATATATGGGGAAAGTAGAGAAAAAATATATTCCTTCAATTCTATCTCAGGCAACCATCAACTTATTACACAATCAAAGTACGATATTAGATAAATATGGACAGAGTCAAAATAAATTATTTGAATATTTAGCAGCAGGCAACCCCATTTTGCAAACTTATACGACCAATTATAGCGTTATAGAAAAGTACTCTTGTGGAGAAATGTGTGAGAAACAAGAAATTGAACAAGTTATCTTTAATTTAAAAAAAATAGTTAATAGCTCAGATATGATAGAGATGGGAAATAATGCAAGAGATGCGGTCCTGCAATATGATTATGATTTACTTACACAAAAGCTTATCAATGTAATTGAAAATAAAAAAATGGAGATTATTGATTATGACACTATATGAAAAATTAGTAAATAAAGAGGAAAAATTGAGTTTAATTGGATTAGGTTACGTTGGGATGCCAATTGCTGTAGCTTTTGCAAAAAAAATTAATGTAGTGGGATTTGATTTGAATTCAAAAAAAATCACTGAGTATAAAAATGGTGTGGATGCTACCCATGAAGTCGGAGATGATGAAATCAAGAAAACTACAGTAGAATTCACTGATAACCCAGAGGATTTAAAATCAGCAAAATTTCATATTATTGCAGTTCCAACACCTATAAATCAAGACAAAACACCAAATTTAAAACCAATTATTGGTGCAAGTGAAATATTAGGTAAAAATTTAACTAAAGGCTCTATAGTGGTTTATGAGTCAACTGTTTATCCAGGGGCAACTGAAGAAATTTGCATCCCAATCTTAGAAAAAGAATCAGGATTAATCTGTGGTGTAGACTTTGAAGTAGGTTATTCGCCTGAAAGAATCAATCCAGGTGATAAAGTTCATACATTGGAAAATATTATAAAAATTGTTTCAGCTACTACAGAAGATTCTTTGAAAGAAATTAGTAATGTTTATCAAATTGTTATTGATGCTGGTGTACATGAAGTTTCGTCTATAAAAGTTGCAGAGGCAGCTAAAGTTGTGGAAAATTCACAAAGAGATATTAATATTGCCTTTGTAAATGAGTTAGCAATCGCATTTGACAAAATGGGGATCAATACGAATGAAGTAATAGATGCCATGAATACCAAATGGAATGCTTTAGGCTTTAGACCAGGTCTAGTTGGAGGACATTGTATTGGCGTTGATCCATACTACTTTATTTATCAGGCAGAAAATTTAGGTTATACTTCTCAAATTATATCTGCTGGAAGAAAAGTAAATGACTCAATGGGTGAGTTCGTTGCAGATGCGATTATAAAAAAATTAGTATTAACTGGAAAACCTGTAAAAAATTCAAAAGTAACTATTTTAGGATTAACATTTAAAGAAGATTGTCCTGACTTAAGAAATTCTAAAGTGATTGATATCATTAAAAGACTTAGAGAATATGATATCGAACCACAAATTGTTGATCCTTGGGTTGATACTGAAGAAGCATATTTAGAATATGGTGTGAAAGTTGTAGAATTAAGCTCTCTAACTAATCAAGATGCACTAGTATTTGCTGTAGGACATAAAGAATTCAAATCATTAACACTTAATAAAATTAGTGAATATTTTGCAGATATGGATTCTAAAGTATTGGTTGATGTAAAGAACTTGTTTTCTATTGATGATTTGGAAAAAGAAAACTATATATATTGGAAACTTTAATCGATTGTGTAATCAAAATATTAATAGCTTTGGATTAGAGTTAAAAATCTGTGTTTGCTACTATCGTCATTTGTAGTAATAAGTGGTAAATAACTCGGTGAAGAGAATTTACCGAGTTATTTAGCTTAACATGATAAATTTATATTTAAAATCAAAAGTTGAATATAAGAGATTGAAATTTCTTATTTTTAAAAAGGATTAGATAAAATGACAAAAATTATTCATATATGTAATAATTATATATATTCAAATTTGTACAATGAATTGATCACAAGGTTAGACAAAGAGTATGAAAACAAAGTATTTGCTGCAATTGGAGTTGGGAAAAATCATTTAGTGAGACCTCAGATGGTAAATGAGAATATAAAAGTTGTAGAATGCTTTAATCCTTATGATCGTTTTTTTTATAAAATAAAATCCAATAAAATTTTTAATGCTTTGTTAAAAACATATGATCCAACAGACTTTGATATAGTTCATGCACACACATTATTTACTGATGGAAATGTTGCCTATAATCTATATAAGAAAAGTAAGATTCCATATGTTATCACAGTACGTTCAACTGACATAAAATATTTTTTTAAATACTATAAACATTTAAAAAATTTAGGAAATGATATTTTGATGAATGCATCTAAAGTTATTTTTTTATCGGAGTCATATAAAGAAAAAATGATAGAAAAATATGTATATTTAAAAAATAAGCAGTTGATTTTAGAAAAATCAATTGTTATACCGAATGGGGTCGATCCATATTTCTTAAACAATCTCATGGATCAAACAGCTAAAGAAAGAAAAAGTCAGCTAATACTACTTACAGTAGGCAGAATAGAAAGAAATAAGAATCAGCTGATGGTTTGTAAAGCATTAGATGAATTGAGAACTTCAGGGTTAGAGTTCAGCTATCAGTTAGTTGGACAGATTACAGATGAAAAATACATGGATAAGATAAAAAAATATTCTTTTGTAGATTACTTAGGTAGCAAAAATAAAGAAGACTTAATCAGTATTTACTCGAATGCAGATATATTTATTCTACCTTCAAAATCAGAAACTTTTGGTCTTTCGTACGCTGAAGCTATTAGTCAAAACACTCCAGTTATTTATTCTAAAAATGAAGGGTTTGATAAACAATTTGAAGAAGGAGTAGTGGGTTATTCAGTAAATTCGAATTCTAAAGAAGAGATAAAAAGTAGAATCAATAAAATGATACTAGATTTAGATAGTTTCCAAGGAATTTCAGAATACAGTAAAGAATTTGATTGGGATAAAATTTCAAATAAGATATCTGAAGTTTATAGTAAGATAATTGATAACGGAGTTGAATGTGAGGAATAGATGAAAAAGAAAATATTTTTTGATTTTGCAATTAATATCATATCAAATTTAGTTTTGATAGCTATAATCCAGTTACTCATCCTACCGATTCTATCACGAGATGTTACAACAAAAGTTTTCGGTGAAATAGTCTCTATTTATGGATTTAGTAATGTCATTACAACTTTTTTAGGGAATACATTAAATAATATCAGATTAATTACTTCTGATAAAGAGAAGCCAGATTTTTTTTCACTATCGTTTATAACTAATATTGTTTCTTTTCTACTCATCTTTATACTTAGTTTTATTTATGGAAGAAATCTCTCGGTAGCAAATATCATTATTTTCTCTATCAGCACGATGTTAACAAACAATCGAATATATAGTTCTGTATTTTATAGGAAACAATTAAAATTTATTGGCTTACTATATATGAATTTGTCTGTTGTTGCAGGGTATTTATTAGGAATGTTTTTATTGAACCAAATAGGTGGAAGCTATTGGTCTTTGATTTTTTTAATAGGTGAGGTAATAGGACATGTATATTTGTTTTTATCGAATAATGAAATAGTGTATGAATTTAAAACAGCAGATTTAAGAAAATTAGACCATAGGATCACAAAAAAATTCATAAATTTAAGTTTTGCCAACTTAATAGCGAATGTGTTGAATTACTTAGATCGCTTTATGATTCTACCTATTTTAGGAGCTGTGAGTATGAGTACTTTTTATGCAGCAAGTTCAATATCAAAAATTATCGCAATGCTTGTTACTCCGATGACGAATGTTTTATTATCATATATTGCAAAAGATGATTATAAGATAAAACGTAAAAAACTCTTATTAATTACTACGTATTTATTCGTAGCATTTATACCAATGTATTTTATTGTGAATTACGTATCTGTTTTTTTAATAAATATTCTATATCCTAGTTTGGCTAATCAGTCATTACCGCTAGTTCCAATTATAACGATAGGTATTTTATTCAACGTGATTGGGAATATTATCAATACTTTCCTACTGAAGTTGTACAAACTATTTTATCAAAATGTTATACAGGTTAGTTATGGTATAATTTACATCATATTAGCAGTATTTATGAGTATAAACAATGGAATAATAGGGTTCTCAATAGCTTATGTCATAGCTATGATAATTAAATTATTATTGCAAATGACAATTATCGCATTTTGCAAGCAAGAAGTATAAAGTTAAATATTTTTTAAATAAAAAAGCTAAGGAAGTAAATTATGAGAAATATTAAATCAGTTTCCATACATGTATTAACAATTATAGGGTTAAATTTATGTTATACCCTGATTATTGTCAAAAATTATAATTACATGGGATTCGAACTTAATTTCAATACATCTAAAATGATAATAATTAGTTTTATAACATTCTTATTAATATTATATGGTGAAACTATAAAAAATACCTTTTTATCTATGGTATGGAATGTCTTTTTTTATCTTTTTTATTGTGGCGAGTCCATTTATTTCCAATATGCTAGTAATAATAATTGGGAAATACTATTTGGAATTATCCTATTTTTAGTTTTATTGCCAATAATATCAAATAGTAAAAAGAGATTAATTACTTATCAATTTAAAGGTGATACTCTTAAAGGATTGTTTTTGATTTCGTGTGTTTTATTTGTACCAGTTTTTCTAGTATATTTTCGTCATATAAATATAAGAAATTTGCTTTTCTTAGACATCTATGACACTCGTGAAGTGTTTAGAGGTGTACAAACCTCAATTGTAGGATATTTGAGGGCTCCGTTAGCAATGATTATTTTACCAATAAGTATAGTCAAATCTCTTGAGGAAAAACGTTATGGCTATTTTTCGGTGTCAGTATTTATGATAATATTTATATTTTTAGCTGGTGCTGTGAAAAGTATTTTTATAGGATTGATTGCGGTGTTGTTATTTTATTTTTTTTCGTATAGAAAAAAGGTATTTCTGTTTAAAATAAGTTTATTTGTTTTAACATGGTTAAGTTTTATTAGTTATTATTGGAAGGGGAATCTCTTTTTAATTGATGTGTTTATACGCCGTGTTATATTTGTACCTGCCTATCTTAATGATGTTTTTACTTCTTATTTTAGAGAAAATTATACTTATTACTCACACTCTCCTTTAGGATTAGGTTTAGTAGACTATAAATATGATCAATCTCTAAGTTTTTTTATAGGTAATGAGATCATAGGGAGAGAAGGATTAAACGCAAATGTTGGTGTATTGACTGAGGGGTATGCTTCATTTGGTGTGCCCGGAATTTTGTTTATAGTTATGCTATTGCTCATTTTGTTCAAATATTTTGATGCAATAAGATTTAACTCAAAATTTTTCGGCATTCTATTTATATATATTTACTATTTAAATACATCATTTTTATCAATTCTATTATTAACTCATGGTTTACTTTTCTTAATAATTGTTTCCTATTTCTATCTTTCAAAAAAAGAGAATAATCCTTTGAATACCAATTAAAAAAGTCAATATTCTATTCAACAAGTAATGATGCTGATTTCAAATTTAAAGAACTTCATCGAGAATCAATTGAAGCAGAAACTAGCTTCAATTGATTCTTTTTTACTTTGTATTAAACTAGGAAAACCAAGCCTAAGATAAAATAAATACGATCACTAAAATGAAGGAACTTACATAAGCATAAGTAAACTTTAATATAGAATCATAGATTCGAAGTTCATCTAAAATGACTCTTTCAGTCCACCAGTTGACGTATTAATCATAGCGTTAGTGAAATGTGAGCTAGCTAATACATAGGAATCCTTTAGGAACATTTTTAGCAGCGCTTGAATTGCATGTACTTTAAGGTATCTATGTTTCTATAAGTGTTCATGATTTGAAAGCTATAATATTCAGTACCCACAGTATAGTGAACAGGGTTAAATAATAAAGAAATAAACGTGCTTGGTTGTGTAATTTGAAGATTTATAATCTAAATACCCATGAATTACAATCTTTTCTTTTTCTTTAGGAGCGGATTTTTAAGGAAGTTCATATTTTCTTTTTAGATAGATTTTTTTGTATAAGAGTCTATAGAGGCGTTATTCCTTGACAGAATTTGTAAACGACAAATTCTGTCAATTTGGATATCTCTCTTTTGTTTGCTTCATAAAAAAATGTCAGTAGAAAACAAAATTGTTTCCCACCAACACTAAAGATTAATGATATATTTCTTATATATTCACTCCCGCCACCCCGGTGTCACTGCCTCCTTACAAAACGTGAACCGCTTCTTGTCATAATTCACCAAGCCTGAATCTTTCAGCTGTTTGATCACCTGTCCGGCGGTTTCACGAGTGGTACCACTATTGACTGCTAGTTCTTTCAACGTGATCGGATAGGGTATCGATATATGACCGTCTTCTGTAGGGATTCCTAATTCTTCTTTTAAAACAAATAAGTTTTGTTTCACTCGGTCAAATGCACTGGAGGTCAAGCCGATTTGAATGCGTAGTTCGTGCATCTGAACGACTTTTCCTAACTTCTGGATCATGTAAATCAATTGATTGGGGTTGTTTTTGACAATTTTTTCATAACAAGCTACAGGAAAATAAAAAGTCTCGATATCTGTCATGGCTTGTGCTGTATACGTATAAGGTTCTTCTTCAAAAATACCAGACATTGGAAAGAGATTATTTGCTGTGACATAATCATAGTAGTAATAAGTAGCACTTTCGTCATAACGCTCTAAACGGATCAATCCTTCTGTTAAGACATAGAAACGTTGCCGCTCATCTCCTTCATCAAAAAGCACTTGTCCTTTCTTATATGAACGTAGGACAGTCTGCTCTTTGATTTCTTCAAATTCCTCATCAGTAAAGTGTTCAAAATCAGGTTGATATCTGAGTTTAGAAAAATGATAATCGATTTTATTTACACGCATGAACATCCCTGCTTCCTATAATTCTCTCCTTCTATTGTGACTTCTTTTATTTCTTTTGTAAAGCTATAATACATTCCGAGAAAAGCTATATTTTGTAAAATATTAATTGCGTTTGTTATTATGTAGGATTTATACAAAACAGATGAATATAATTTGATGAGTGATAATAAAAGTGTATAAAAAACAAATAATATACATAAAGTAAACGCTAACAACCTTAATTTGAATGGGATTTAAAAATATACAGAAAAATTTTTTTGATGAATAAAAATTTTTTTGATAGAGTTTTCAGTATAAAAAAAAGAGAAATTATTAATAAAAGATGCAAAAATGTGTAATTATTTAATTAAGCTTTAATAACGAGAGATTCTTCTCATTTAAAATGCGAGAAAAGCATGAAAGTGATTACAAAAGCAGTTTATTCTAAGTATGTAATCAAAACGAAGGAGGCAACACAACATGGATAAACCGATTCACGTTTTCTCTGAGATAGGAAAGTTAAAGACAGTATTATTAAAACGACCTGGTCAAGAAGTGGAAAATCTAACACCTGATATTATGGATCGTTTGTTGTTCGACGACATTCCGTATCTACCGATTGCACAAGCTGAGCATGATGAATTTGCACAAGTGCTCCAAAGTGAAGGCGCCGAAACATTATATTTAGAAAAATTAGCGGCTGAAGCAATCGATGCAGGTAATGTCAAAGAGGAATTTTTAAATAAAATGTTAGATGAATCTTTTATTGCATCTAATGCTGTTAGAGATGGTCTTCATGAGTTCCTTCTATCAATGGAAACTCAAGATATGGTAGATAAGATCATGGCGGGTGTCCGTACAAAAGATATCGATGTGAAATCACGTAGTTTATACGATTTATCATCTGATGACGACTATCCATTCTACATGGACCCAATGCCAAACCTATACTTTACAAGAGACCCTTCCGCATCAATGGGGAATGGGATGACAATCAATAAAATGGCATTTGAAGCGCGTCGTCGTGAGTCAATGTTCACAGAATACATTTTGAACCACCACCCACGTTTTGCAAATAGAGGTGTTGAAGTATGGTTGGATCGCGAAAATCCAGATCATATCGAAGGTGGGGATGAATTGATCCTTAGTGACACAGTTGTCGCTGTGGGTATCTCACAAAGAACAAATGCAAAAGCGATTGAGCGTTTAGCACGTCACTTATTTGCGAAAAACGCCGGATTTGAAAAAGTCTTGGCAATCAAGATTCCGAATAATCGTGCCATGATGCATTTAGATACAGTATTTACAATGGTTGACCATGATAAATTCACGATCCACCCAGCAATCCAAAGTAAAGAAGGAAAAATGGACGTCTTTACAATTGAACAAGCTGGCGATGATATCAAAATTTCTCATTCAGATGATTTACAAGAGTCATTGAAATCAGTTCTAGGTTTAGATGATCTTGTATTGATCCCAACAGGTAATGGCGATGCAATCGTTGCACCTCGTGAACAATGGAATGATGGCTCAAACACATTAGCGATCGCTCCAGGGGTGGTAGTTACTTACAATCGTAACTATGTATCAAACGAATTATTGAGAAGCTACGGCATCAAAGTATTGGAAATCACTTCAAGTGAATTGTCACGCGGTCGTGGCGGCCCTCGTTGCATGAGCCAACCATTAGTTCGTGAAGATTTAAAATAGTTTATTCCTGATGGCAGTCCCTGTCAGCTGCCATCAGATTTCCTCTTAATACCAAGTACTTTATGTACTATCAAATAGAATACAATTTTAAAGGAGAATGTTCATATGAAAGAATCAGTATTTCAAGGAAGAAGTTTATTAGCAGAAAAAGATTTTACAAAGGAAGAGTTACAATATTTGATCGACTTTTCTCAACACTTGAAAGATTTGAAAAAACGTGGCATCCCACATCACTACTTAGAAGGAAAAAATATTGCATTACTATTTGAAAAAACATCAACACGTACTCGTGCAGCATTTACAACTGCAGCAATCGATCTTGGTGCGCATCCTGAATATTTAGGTGCGAATGACATCCAATTAGGTAAAAAAGAATCTACAGAAGATACTGCCAAAGTATTAGGTAGTATGTTTGACGGAATCGAGTTCCGTGGTTTCAGCCAAAAAATGGTGGAAGAATTAGCTGAATTCTCAGGCGTACCTGTATGGAATGGTTTAACTGATGAATGGCACCCAACTCAAATGATCGCTGACTTCTTAACGATCCAAGAAAACTTCGGTAAAGTGGAAGGCATCACAGTTGCTTATTGTGGCGATGGACGTAACAACATGGCGAACTCATTGTTAGTAACAGGTGCGATCTTAGGAACAAATATGCGTATCGTTGCACCAAAAGAATTACAACCTGAAGAAGAAATCGTGAAAATGGCTGAAGAGTTTGCAACGAAATCAGGTGCACAATTAATGATCACTGACGATGTTGCTAAAGGGGTAGACGGAGCAGACGTTCTTTACTCAGACGTTTGGGTATCAATGGGTGAAGAAGATAAATTTGAAGAACGTATCAAATTATTGAAACCTTACCAAATCAATATGGATATGATCGAAAAAACAAACAACACAGATCGTTTGATCTTCTTACACTGCTTACCAGCATTCCATGATACGAAGACAGTTTACGGTGAACAAATGAAAGAACGCTTCGGCATCACTGAAATGGAAGTAACAGACGAAGTATTCCGCAGTAAATATGCACGTCAATTTGAGCAAGCAGAAAACCGTATGCACTCAATCAAAGCAATCATGGCAGCAACACTAGGAAACTTATTCATTCCTCGTGTGTAACAACTAACAAGTAAATAATCAAAACGAGTCAGCGTGAGGATCGTTCAGAAAGAACGCTGGCTTGTTTTGTCATCGGTAAAATTCAGAATGTTCTGAAAGAAAGGGAGATAGACATGGCAAACAGAAAAGTGGTTGTTGCATTAGGCGGAAACGCGATTTTATCAACAGATGCAAGTGCAAAAGCACAACAAGACGCATTGATGGAAACAGCAAAATACTTAGTGAAATTTATTGAACAAGGAGATGAATTGATCATCTCACATGGTAATGGTCCTCAAGTTGGGAATTTATTGATCCAACAACAAGCGGCTGATTCAGAAAAAACACCGGCAATGCCATTAGATACATGTGTGGCGATGACGGAAGGTTCAATTGGCTATTGGTTGCAAAATGCGATGGGCGAAGTGTTGAAGGAAAAAGGAATCGATAAAGATGTCGTTTCGTTAGTGACACAAGTCATCGTTGATGAAAATGATCCATCGTTCAAAAATCCAAGCAAACCAGTTGGACCGTTCTATACAGAAGAAGAAGCGAATGATCAGATGAAAGCAGACTCTTCTGTAACATTCAAAGAAGATGCAGGACGTGGTTGGCGTAAGGTCGTTGCTTCTCCAAAACCAATCTCAATCAAAGAAGCTCGTGTCATCCAAACATTAGTGGAACAAGGCGTAATCACCATTTCTGTAGGTGGTGGCGGTATTCCAGTAGTGGAAACTGCAACAGGTCTTGAAGGAAAAGAAGCCGTGATCGACAAAGATTTTGCTTCTGAAAAATTAGCAGAGATCATCGGAGCAGATCTATTGATCGTGTTGACGGGTGTCGATAATGTCTATGTGAATTATCAAAAACCTGATCAAAAGAAACTAGAAACAGTAGGTGTCTCAGAAATGAAACAATACATTGCTGAAAACCAATTTGCTCCAGGAAGCATGTTGCCAAAAGTGGAAGCAGCGATTGCCTTTGTTGAGGCTCGTCCTACTGGGAAAGCAATTATTACTTCCTTAGAAAATATTGAGAATCTATTAGCTTCAGAAGAAGGAACGATCATTGTTGCTGATGAAGCGTAAGAAACTTTTTATCGTTTTACCATGACCATGTGTATAAAATGTCCAGTTGGTTTTTAATCTCCTTTAGACCTCCTGGACATTTTAGCTTATTGTTGAAGGTCAGCTTTTCGAACACCGTTTATTTATGAAGAAAACTCTAGCCAGGAGATTGGATATCTGCTATAATTCAAATCAAGTTAAATAAGAGCAACGTTTGCTGAACAAGAGAGTAATTGGTGTCATTTCGTTCAAAGCGAGTCTGGGTAGAGTGGAAGCCGGACGGACAAATCCCAATGAAGCGCACTTGGAGAACTCTGTCTTTGACAGACGGTCGTCTACCGATATCAGATCGAGCAGGTCCTTTTTTAGGACAATTGGAGTGGTACCGCGGGAATTCTCGTCTCTAGTAAATTCATAGGAAATATGGATTTGCTAGAGATTTTTTTGTTTTACAGCAAACAATATGTAGGAGGAAAATAAATGAATAACAAAGATGTTGTTGCAAAAGCACTATATGAAGTCGTACAAGATGACTTGACGTTGGAGCAAGTCGCACAATTACTTGAAAATCCAAAATCAGCGGACCATGGAGATGTCGCATTTCCAACGTTCTCTTTAGCAAAAATCTTCCGCAAAGCACCACAACAGATCGCAGCGGATCTTGCTGAGAAAATCGATGCAACAAATTTTGAAAAAATCGAAGTCGTCGGACCATACTTGAACTTCTTTATGAACAAAGAGATCATCAGTAAGCAAGTGTTAGCTACAGTAGTAAAAGAAAAAGAACACTATGGGGATAGCACGATCGGTAACCAAGGAAGCGTGCCGATCGATATGTCTTCACCAAACATTGCAAAACCAATTTCAATGGGTCACTTACGTTCGACAGTAATCGGAAACTCAATTGGCTTTATTATGGAAAAATTAGGTTACCAACCAGTACGTATCAACCATTTAGGAGACTGGGGCACACAATTTGGAAAACTGATCGTTGCCTACAAAAAATGGGGATCTGCTGAATCTGTAAAAGCTGAACCAATCAATGAATTATTGCGTCTATATGTCCAATTCCACGAAGAAGCTGAAACACAACCTGAATTGAATGATGAAGCTCGTTCTTGGTTCAAGCGTCTAGAAGAAGGCGACGAAGAAGCGATGGAGTTATGGCAATGGTTCCGTGACGAATCAATGAAAGAATTCAACAAGATCTATGACTTGTTAGAAGTTCGTTTTGATTCATTGAACGGGGAAGCTTTCTATAATGACAAGATGGATGAAATCGTCGAATTACTAGAAGAAAAACATCTCTTACAAGAAGACAAAGGTGCAGAAATCGTTGACTTATCTGCTTATGATCTAAATCCTGCTTTGATCAAAAAATCAGATGGTGCGACACTTTATATTACGCGTGATTTGGCAGCTGCACTATACCGTAAACGTACGTATGATTTTAGTCAATCACTATACGTAGTTGGTAATGAACAAAGTTATCACTTTAAACAATTGAAAGCTGTCTTGAAAGAACTAGGTTTTGACTGGGCAGATGATATGCACCATATCCCGTTTGGTTTGATCACACAAGGTGGTAAAAAACTATCGACACGTAAAGGAAAGATCGTTTTACTAGAAGAAGTATTGAATGAAGCAATCGACTCAGCGAAACAACAAATCAGTGAAAAGAATCCTGATTTGGAAAACAAAGATGTCATCGCAAAACAAGTCGGTGTGGGTGCTGTTATTTTCCACGATTTAAAAAATGATCGTTTGAATACGTTTGACTTCAATTTAGAAGAAGTGGTTCGTTTTGAAGGAGAAACAGGTCCTTATGTCCAATATACTCATGCTCGGGCGATGAGTTTATTAGACAAAGCAGGTTTTGTTCCTTCTGAAGATCAAGCTTATGCGTTGAATGACGAAAATAGTTGGGAAGTCGTGAAGCTTGTACAGAAATATCCTGAAACAGTGCTTCAAGCTGGTGAAAAATATGAGCCATCGATCATTGCAAAACATGCGATCAAATTGGCACAAGCGTTCAATAAGTACTATGCACATACAAAAATCTTAGCGGATGATGACCAAAAAGATGCGCGCTTAGCGTTAGTTTATGCTGTCACTGTTTTACTAAAAGAAGACTTACGTCTATTAGGATTACATGCACCAGATAAAATGTAAAAAAGTTTCATTGTTCAAAGATTTTCTGAAGAGAAATCTAAATGTTATGTTCCAGTCAATAATCCATGGCATATTTTACAATTAAATTGATTTTTATCTAGAAGGGTTTCTTTTAGAAACGAGCCAAGTCGGGATTTGAAAAAATCCCGGCTTTTTTGACGTATTTTTGGTAAGGCATACAGTTTCATAGTTGTTTTATGTTGAAATGAAACTGGAAAAACCTGCCTGATTAAAAGTTAACTAATCTTTAAATGATTTTTTAGCGCTTGTTGTGTGTCTCAATGATATTTGTATGTATTCTACAAGTGGAAGACATTCCTATTGTTGTTTCTATGAGGCAATTGAGTACGAGGTATACCGGAACTTTCATAGCAACGAAAGATTAAGTCGACTTGAGAGAGGTTCAAGGTTCTTCTCTAGTATTGATTCAAATAAAAAAGATGCTGGCAAATTTCACCAACATCAAAAAATATAGATACAATTACTATTTGTTATGGTATTTAAAAAATTGTAGCTGTAGTGGGATGATGCAAGAAGTTTTCAACTAACTGCGCATCTTCATCATCTTTCGAAATAATGATCGTTGTATCAAAGCCAGCAATCGTACTAACGATATGAGGCGGTTTGATTTCATCTAAGACAGCAGCGAACAATGGTGCGTTGTCTGGTAAGGTGTGGACGATAGTCAAAAAATGAACTCGTTCCACTTTTAACACGATATCTTCAATCATCTGGATCAAACGTTTTTCATCTTCGCTTTTTGATTCAGCTGTCTCCTTTTCTTTGAACAGGACAAAATGGGAAACACCATTTTCATCAGGCGCCTTGACGATTTTTAAGTCACGTATATCTCTTGAAATCGTCGCTTGAGTCGCAGATACACCCATTTCAGTCAGCTTAGCTAACATTTCATCTTGTGTACGGATCGTATAATCTTCAATGATTTGTTTAATCAACAAGTGTCGCTCAGTTTTTCGCATTTTAGTTCTCCTTTAACGAAACTTTTCACAAGTATCATAACAAAAAAACGTTGAATTGCCCATCTTTATTTTCCAGTTACCTGTTTATTTTTTCACGAATTCCTTATAAAAAAACAAAGAAATAAAATAAAAAAATGAGAGGGAGAAAAAGAAGACACAAAAAATTAAGTAAGTTGATTTTTTTTCTTGAATTTTATGCCCTGTTCAGTTAAACTATTGAATGTTGAGCAGAAAAAGATCACTTTGGTGTATTTTGCGTCACTACTCAATAAATCCACATTCTTGTTGGATCGTTGGTCGGTGCTTGTAAAAGTTGGCTAGCGAGTTGGAAGACAAGAAGAGGGAAAATAAAAACCAAATCGGAGGAAACAAACATGGCAGTAATTTCAATGAAACAATTACTAGAAGCCGGCGTACACTTTGGTCACCAAACGCGTCGCTGGAACCCAAAAATGAAGAAATACATCTTCACAGAAAGAAACGGAATCTACATTATTGACTTGCAAAAAACAGTTAAATTAGTAGATGCAGCTTACGATTACATGAAGAGCGTAGCAGAAGAAGGCGGCGTTGCTTTATTCGTAGGTACAAAAAAACAAGCACAAGAAGCAATCAAAGATGAAGCTACTCGTGCTGGACAATACTTTGTAAACCACCGTTGGTTAGGTGGAACATTGACAAACTGGGATACGATCCAAAAACGTATCGCTCGTTTGAAACAAATCAATGCAATGGAAGAAGATGGAACTTTTGCAGTTCTACCTAAAAAAGAAGTTGCTGGTTTGAACAAACAACGTGAACGTCTTGAAAAATTCTTAGGTGGTATCGCTGATATGCCAAGAATCCCAGATGTAATGTACATCGTTGACCCACGTAAAGAACGCATTGCCGTTCAAGAAGCACACAAATTGAATATCCCAATCGTAGCAATGGTTGATACAAACTGTGATCCAGATGAGATCGACGTAGTTATCCCATCAAACGACGACGCAATCCGTGCCGTTAAATTGATTACTTCAAAAATGGCTGATGCTTTTATCGAAGGAAATCAAGGGGAAGATCAAGTAGTTGAAGAAGATTTTTCAGCAGAAAACACAGCGACTTCAATCGAAGAAATCGTTGATGTTGTTGAAGGCGACAACTCTTCAGCAGAATAATTTTTAAATGATGGAGCTGTTTCAAAGGCTAGGCGACAAGCCTCACTCTCCTTTGAAACAGCTTTTTTTAAAGAAAAAGCATACAACTAGGAGGAAGAAAAAATGGCAGACGTTACAGCTAAAATGGTAAAAGAACTACGCGACATGACTGGCGTAGGAATGATGGACGCGAAAAAAGCATTGGTTGAAGTTGAAGGTGACATCGAAAAAGCAGTAGATCTTTTACGTGAAAAAGGAATGGCTAAAGCTGCGAAGAAAAACGATCGTATCGCCGCTGAAGGTCTTGCTTCAGTTGCAGTGAAAGGTAATACTGCAGCAATCGTTGAAGTCAACTCAGAAACAGACTTCGTTTCTAAAAACGAAATGTTCCAAGACTTAGTAAAAGAAATCGCTGAACTAGTTGCTGAAAACAAACCAGCTGACATGGACGCAGCAATGAAAATCAAAACATCAAAAGGAACAGTTGAATCTGACTTGATCGAAGCAACACAAGTTATCGGTGAAAAAATCAGCTTCCGTCGTTTTGAAGTAATCGAAAAAGATGACAACGCTGCATTTGGCGGTTACCTACACATGGGTGGACGTATTGCTGTATTAGCTGTTTTAGAAGGTACAACTGACGAAGCAGTAGCTAGAGACGTAGCGATGCACGTAGCAGCGATCAACCCTCGTTATGTAAACGAAACACAAATTCCTGAAGCTGAATTAGATCACGAACGTACAGTCTTGACTGAACAAGCATTGAACGAAGGCAAACCAGCGAACATCGTTGAAAAAATGGTTGAAGGACGCTTAAACAAATTTAAAGCTGAAATCGCATTGGTTGACCAACCATTCGTTAAAGATCCTGATATGACTGTTGAAAAATTTGTTGCTTCTAAAGGCGCAACTGTGAAATCATTTGTCCGCTTTGAAGTCGGCGAAGGTATCGAAAAACGCGAAGATAACTTTGTAGAAGAAGTAATGAACCAAGTGAAAAAATAATCCGGTTTATAGACTTGATCAATGGGACGATGTTTGGGGCAAAGAAAATGAAGATCATTCTCCGTTTTCTTTGTGCCCCCATCGATTCCATCGCTTATTTGAATGAAATGAGGAGCAGCGACATTCGTCACAGCTCTTTTTTTTAGGGCAAGAGATATCAGGAGCATAGGTATTTTCGTGCCTAAACTATCTGGATATGGTAGAATGTCAATAGAAAATATTGGAGGAATGAACATGGTCACACCAAAATATCAGCGTGTCGTCTTAAAATTAAGTGGAGAAGCTTTAGCTGGAGATGAAGGGTTTGGAATCAAACCACCAGTTATCAAAGAAATCATCCAAGAAATCAAAGAAGTCCACGAGTTAGGCGTAGAGATGGCAATTGTTGTCGGCGGTGGAAATATCTGGCGCGGTCAAATTGGCGCACAAATGGGGATGGAACGTGCACAAGCGGATTACATGGGCATGTTAGCAACTGTGATGAATGCTTTAGCATTACAAGATACATTAGAAAATGTTGGTGTTCCTACACGCGTACAAACCTCAATTGAAATGCGACAAATCGCAGAACCATACATCCGTCGTAAAGCAGAGCGTCATTTAGAGAAAGGGCGCATCGTTATTTTTGCCGGTGGTACTGGAAACCCTTATTTTTCTACAGATACAACTGCGGCATTACGTGCAGCTGAAATTGGCGCTGATGTTATTTTAATGGCTAAGAACAATGTTGACGGTGTTTATTCTGCCGATCCAAAAATCGATTCAACAGCAGTGAAATTCGATGAATTGACACACATGGAAGTCATTGCAAAAGGATTACAAGTAATGGATTCAACTGCTAGTTCATTGAGTATGGACAATGATATCCCGTTACTTGTGTTCAATCTTAATGAACATGGAAACATTCGCCGAGCAATCTTAGGTGAAAATATCGGAACAACCGTAAGGGGGAAATAAACAATGGCAGATGCAATTATGACAGAAGCAAAAGACAAGATGCAAAAAGCAGCACAAAATCTACAACGTGAACTTGGACAGATCCGTGCCGGCCGTGCGAATGCGAGCTTATTAGATCGTATAACTGTTAATTATTATGGCGCACCAACACCATTGAACCAATTAGCATCGATCCAGATCCCAGAAGCAAGAGTATTGATGATCACACCATTCGATAAAAGTGTGCTTCAAGACATCGAAAAATCGATCATGGCAAGCGACATCGGTATCAGCCCAACAAATGACGGAAATGTGATCCGTTTAGTCATTCCTCAGTTAACAGAAGAACGTCGGAAAGAATTAGCGAAAGACGTGAAAAAAGAAGCTGAAAATGCGAAAATCGCTGTCCGTAACATTCGTCGTGATGCAATCGATGAGTACAAGAAACAACAAAAAAATGGCGATATCACAGAAGATGATTTGCGTGACTTAGAAAAAGAAGTGCAAACTCTAACAGATGACAGTATCAAAGAAGTAGATCGTATCGCTGCAGACAAAGAAAAAGAATTGCTTGAAGTATAAGAATCAATAAAGACAGGTGGACAGTGTGAAGTGCTGTCTCCTGTTTTTTACTTTTTGACTAAGAAAAACTAAAAAATCCTTTGAATTTGCGTAAAAAAAGGGCTATACCATAGGAAATAACGATAGATATTGCTATAATGGTAAAGATAGTTGTAATTTTTTAGTATGGGAGGAAAAAGAATGTTACGTTTTTTTCCGCAAAAAAACAAATATATTCAAGAAAAAAGTGAGCACCATTTTGATGCGCAGAGAGATATCCCGAAACATATCGCCATCATCATGGATGGGAATGGTCGTTGGGCACAAAACCGTCGTCTTCCACGAGTGGCTGGCCACAAAGAAGGCATGGAAACCGTTAAGAAAGTCACTAAAAAAGCTTCTCGACTTGGGGTAAAGGTGTTAACGCTCTATGCGTTTTCAACCGAAAATTGGAAACGTCCAAAAGAGGAAGTCAATTTTTTGATGCAATTACCTGTAGACTTTTTTGATACGTTCGTCCCTGAGTTGATTGCTGAAAATGTCAAGGTACAAGTGATGGGCTATGAAGAACTTTTGCCGGAACATACGCAAGATGCAGTACGCCGTGCCATTGAACAAACCAAAGAAAATTCGGGAATGATCTTAAACTTCGCACTGAATTATGGTAGTCGGGCAGAAATCATCTCTGCAGTCAAAGCAATCAGTGAACAAGTAAAAGAAAACGATCTTTCTACGGAAGACATCGACGAGGACATGATCGCGGATCATTTGATGACCGGTTTCTTACCTCCCGAACTTCGCGATCCAGGATTAGTCATCCGGACAAGTGGCGAAGAACGGATCAGTAATTTCTTATTGTGGCAGATTGCTTATAGTGAATTATATTTTTCAAAAGCTCTATGGCCAGATTTTGACGGCGCCCATTTAGAGGAAGCAATCGCTTCTTATCAACATCGAGACCGTCGTTTTGGTGGCGTAAAAAGTGTAGATAAAGGAGAACAATCATGAAGCAACGTGTGATCACTGCGGTCGTAGCATTGGCATTATTTATTCCGATCATTTGGATCGGAGGAATTGGTCTTGAGCTAGTAGCGGCTTTATTAGCAGTAGTTGGTGTCTATGAACTTTTTCGTATGAAAGGATTGACACTATTAAGTTTTGAAGGAGTTCTTTCTGCCATTGGTGCAGTTTTTCTTGTCCTGCCGAAAGAGCGCTGGTTTTTCTTTTTACCTGAACAAACAAATGAATTTATGTTGTTTTATTTGACTGTGATGATCCTATTGGGTGCCGCTGTCTTCTCAAAAAATATGTATACGATCGATGAAGCTGGTTTTCCAGTTGTTACTAGTTTATATGTCGGTTTTGGTTTTCAAAACTTTGTTAGTGCGCGTACAGAAGGAATCAACGTATTGCTTTTTGGCTTGTTCATCGTTTGGGCAACCGATATTGGCGCATATCTAGTTGGTAGACGTTTTGGTAAGCGTAAGCTATGGCCAGATATCTCACCCAACAAAACGATTGAAGGTGCATTAGGGGGAATAGGTAGTGCGTTAGTTGTTGCCTTACTATATTTCTTACTTTATCCACCACAAGAATTGTTTGGACATGGCTTATTCGTCATGTTACTCCTAACGATCATTCTATCGATCGTAGGCCAATTTGGGGATCTAGTCGAGTCGGCAATTAAACGCCACTATGAGGTCAAAGATTCAGGGAACATTTTACCTGGACATGGTGGGATCTTAGATCGATTCGATAGTCTGTTGTTCGTCTTTCCAGTCATGTACTTATTTGGATTGATATAAATAAAAATTCTGTAAAAGAAGCTTCCGAAGCCAAAAGTTTTTCGTCCGTCAATCAGACACGATCGGTAAGGGGAGATTCTTTACAGGATTTTTATTTTTTTACATTTTAATAGGTGCTTGGTGAAGTGTCGATAATATGGTAAAATTAAGTAGTTTTATTTTAACTGAATAAAAAATAATGATTAATGTAAAGGAGAATAGGATGAGAACAATTATCACGTTCATTATCGTTTTTGGCATCTTAGTGATCGTACATGAATTTGGCCACTTCTTCTTTGCGAAACGATCAGGAATCCTAGTTCGCGAGTTTGCGATTGGCATGGGACCTAAAATCTACGGTCATCAAGCAAAAGACGGCACGACTTATACATTGCGTTTGTTACCGATCGGTGGCTATGTGAGAATGGCTGGGAATGGAGACGACGAAACGGAAATGGCCCCAGGAATGCCGTTATCACTCTTGATGGATTCAGATCATGTCGTAAAGAAAATCAATTTAAGCAAAAAGATCCAATTGACCAATGCGATCCCCATGGAATTGATCCGTTATGATCTTGATGAAGCACTCACGATCACAGGTTATGTGAATGGTGATGAAACGCAAGAAGTAACGTATGCAGTGGATCACGATGCTTCGATCATCGAGGCGGATGGGACTGAATTGAGGATCGCACCGAGAGATGTGCAGTTCCAATCAGCCAAATTATGGCAACGAATGTTAACTAACTTTGCAGGTCCAATGAATAATTTTATTCTAGCAATTCTATTATTCATCGTATTAGCGTTCATGCAAGGCGGGGTGACTGTCACAAATACCAACCAAATCGGTGTTGTTACGCCAGACGGAGCTGCGGCTGCAGCCGGACTGAAAGAAAATGATGAAATTCTTTCAGTAGAGGGAAAATCAATCCAAACATGGAATGATCTGACAGCGATCATTACTGAAAATCCAGATAAACCACTTGATTTTGAAGTTGAACGAAATGGACAGGTTTCTTCTGTTGAAGTGACACCGAAAGCAATTGAGTCAAATGGTGAAAAAATTGGTCAACTTGGGATACAAGCGCCAATGAAAACTGGCTTCTTCGATAAGATCATCGGTGGAACACAACGTGCATTTAGTAGCTCTTTGGAAATATTCAAAGCATTAGGTTCATTATTTACCGGCTTTAGCTTGGACAAATTAGGTGGACCGGTGATGATGTTCCAATTGTCTTCTGAGGCAGCGAATCAAGGGATCATGACAGTCATTGGTTTGATGGCTATCTTATCCATGAATTTAGGGATCGTCAATTTATTACCGATTCCAGCATTAGATGGTGGAAAACTAGTCTTGAATATTTTTGAAGGTGTCCGTGGTAAACCACTTAGTCAGGAAAAAGAAGGCGTTTTGACGCTCGTTGGTTTTGGCTTCCTGATGCTATTGATGGTATTAGTAACATGGAATGACATTCAACGATTCTTTTTCTAGAAAAAGTAGGGTATAATGACATGCGTTAGATTATTTGAGGAATAAAGGAGTTTATATAATGAGACAATCAAAAATGTTGATTCCAACATTAAGAGAAGTTCCAAATGATGCGGAAGTATTAAGTCATCAAATCTTACTACGTGCCGGTTACATTCGTCAGGTTTCGGCTGGAATCTATTCTTATTTACCACTTGCAAATCGTGTATTAGAAAAATTAAAAACGATCATGCGCGAAGAATTTGAAAAAATCGGCGCAGTAGAAATGTTGATGCCAGCGATTTTACCTGCTGAGTTATGGCAAGAATCTGGTCGTTATGAAACATACGGTCCCAACTTGTATCGCTTGAATGATCGTAACGATCGTCAGATGATCTTAGGACCAACACATGAAGAAACATTTACAGAATTGATCCGTGATGAAGTCAATTCATACAAAAAACTACCTTTGAATCTTTATCAGATCCAAGCAAAATACCGTGATGAAAAACGTCCTCGTTTTGGACTATTGCGTGGACGCGAGTTTATCATGAAAGATGCTTATTCTTTCCATGCGTCTCAAGAGAGTTTGGATGAAACATACAAAGATTATGAAAAAGCTTATACAGAGATCTTTAAGCGTTGTGGTCTAGAGTTCCGCGCGATCATCGGTGACGGTGGGGCGATGGGCGGAAAAGACTCAAAAGAATTTATGGCAATCTCAGAAATTGGTGAAGACACGATTTGTTATTCAACAGAAAGTGACTATGCGGCAAATTTGGAGATGGCGACGAGCTACTATGTGCCAAAAAAATCCCATGAAACACAATTGGAAATGGAAAAGAAAGAAACACCAGATGTGAAAACCATCGAAGAGGTTGCAGCTTTCTTTGACGTTCAACCACAAAAAATCATTAAGTCTGTACTTTTCACAGCAGATGAGCAGCCTGTTCTAGTTTTAGTTCGCGGCGATCATGAAGTCAATGATGTGAAATTGAAAAACTTCTTAGGTGCAGATTTCTTAGAAGAAGCAACAGAAGAAGAAGCGAAAAACTATTTAGGCGCTGATTTTGGATCAGTTGGACCAATCGGTGTAGCAGAAGAAGTCAAAGTCTATGCGGATCGTCATGTTCAAGATCTGGCCAACGCGATTGCGGGAGCGAATGAAACTGGCTACCATTATATCAATGTCAATCCAGAACGTGATTTCAATGTCCTAGCATATGAAGACTTACGCTTTGTCCAAGAAGGCGATCCTTCGCCAGATAATAATGGCGTATTAGCCTTCACTCGAGGAATCGAGATTGGGCATATCTTCAAACTAGGTACACGTTACAGTGAATCAATGGGTGCTACTGTTCTTGATGAAAATGGTCGTGAAAAACACGTGATCATGGGTTGCTATGGTATCGGTGTGAGCCGTCTACTTTCAGCGATCGTTGAACAAAATGCTGACGAAAACGGTATTCACTGGCCAAAAGGCATTGCACCATTTGATTTGCATGTCGTACAAATGAACTTAAAAGATGAGTTCCAAACGAACTTGACGAATGAAGTGGAAAAAGCAATGAACGAAGCCGGTTATCAAGTACTTGTTGATGATCGCAATGAGCGTGCCGGTGTTAAGTTTGCTGATTCTGATTTGATCGGATGTCCAATCCGTATCACCGTCGGTAAAAAAGCAGTAGATGGCATCGTCGAAGTGAAAATCAAAAAAACAGGTGAAATGGTCGAAGTTCGGAAAGAAGAACTCGTAAATACATTACCGATTTTATTGAATCAAGGCGAATAAATAAGAGTGGAAAAGTCGTATCAGTCTTTTAGAAGACGGAAGCGACTTTTTCATTTCCTTTTCTTCAGTTAATGAACGGTGTTCAAGAAGCAACACTTCAATAATAAGCCAAAAAAACAAAAATGAAAAAGCCATTTTCGATTTTCCTGTCTTATTACTCAGTGCTGACCGCTTCTTTCACAACCTTAATGAAAATTTCCCTAAAAAGGGTTATACTAGATAGTATTGAAAAGTAAGGGTCGGAAATGGAATGATTTCTGGTCTTGACAGAAAGGGCGTATATTTTTGTCAGAAAAACGAGAGTTATTTGAGAAATTATTGGAGCAGATCCAATTAGAAGAAACAGAAAAAGCGCATCCGCTTATTTCTGCTGGTGAAATGGAACAGGTGGTGGTCCATCGTAAATCTCGTCTGTGGGAGTTTACGTTACGTTTTCCAGCTATTTTGCCTGTGATGCTTTATCGCTCGCTGGTGCAGCATGTCATACTTGCATTTAAAGAAATTGCTGAGGTGAAAATCACAGTTCAAGCAGCGGATCAAACATTCGATGAACAACTCTTACAAGATTATTGGTCGCAAGCACTGGAAAGTCAGCAATGCGATACGCCTTTAGTACAAAAGGTGTTAAAGACGCAAGTGCCAACGATCAAAGATCATAAGGTGATTTTGCCTGTTGATGGTGAGGGAGCGATCGGCTATCTTAAACAACAATATCTGCCATTAGTAGAACAGTTATTTGTTAGTTACGGCTTTCCTAAGTTTCGGATCGAACCAGAAGTTGATGAGCAACAAGCAGAAAGAGTCCTAAAGCTTTTTGAAGAAAGACGACAAGAACAGGCTGAAGCGTTCATGAAACAAGCGGCTGAAAGCTTGATTGTTCATGAACAAAAGAAAAAAGAGCGCAAAGAGCAATTACCAGCGCTTGACGGGCCAATCCAGCTAGGTAGAAATATCCCGAATGATGAGCCTATCACACCGATGATCAATATCTTGGAAGAGGAACGCCGGGTAACAATCGAAGGCTACGTGTTCGATAAAGAAGTACGCGAGCTTCGTTCAAAACGTAAGATTTTGACATTGAAGATCACAGATTACACTTCTTCATTTATCGTCAAAAAGTTTTCAAATAATGAAAAAGATGAACAAATCTTTGAAGCAATCAGTACGGGTAGTTGGTTGAAAGTTCGTGGGAGTGTCCAAGAAGACACGTTTGTTCGTGACCTAGTGATGAATGCCCAAGACATTTTAGAAGTCAAACATGCACCACGTAAAGATTATTCTCCTGAAGGGGAAAAGCGTGTCGAATTACATCTTCATAGTAATATGAGTACCATGGATGCGACGAACAATATTGCAGATCTTGTGGCACAGGCAGGTAAGTGGGGACATAAAGCAATTGCTATCACTGACCATGGCGGCGCACAAGCATTTCCAGAGGCACATAGTGCAGGGAAAAAAGCTGGTGTAAAGATCTTGTATGGTGTCGAAGCGAATGTGGTCGATGATGGAGTGCCGATTGCATATAATGACGCCCATGATTCATTGAGTGAATCCACTTATGTCGTGTTTGACGTGGAGACAACAGGTTTGTCTGCTGTTTACGATACGATCATCGAGTTAGCTGCTGTTAAGATGTACAAAGGAAATGTCATCGAAAGTTTTGATGAATTTATCGATCCTGGGCATCCTTTATCACGAACAACCATTGATTTGACAGGGATCACGGATGAAATGGTTCGCGGTTCAAAATCTGAGGAAGAAGTTTTACGTTTATTCTTGGAATTCTCAAAAGATGCGATCCTAGTTGCCCATAATGCGGCATTCGATATGGGATTTTTGAATACAAGTTATGCCAAATACAACATCCCTGAAGCAGCCAATCCAGTCATCGATACCTTAGAATTAGCTCGTTATTTATATCCACAATTCAAACGGTTTGGTTTAGGTGTCCTATCCAAAAAATTCGGTGTTAGCTTGGAACAGCATCACCGCGCGATTTATGATGCGGAAGCAACCGGACATCTGGCTTGGATATTTATCAAAGAAGCAATGGAAAACCACGAAATGTATTATCACGATCAGTTGAATGCCCATGTAGGTGAGGGTGATTCTTACAAACGGGCGCGACCTTTCCATGTCACATTACTGGCTAAAAACCAATCTGGATTAAAAGACCTGTTCAAATTGATCTCGATGTCAAACGTCGATTATTTTGAACGCGTGCCACGAATCCCCCGATCACAGCTGAAAAAATTCCGACAAGATCTGTTAGTTGGTTCTGCCTGTGACAAGGGTGAGATTTTTGAAGCCATGATGCAAAAAGGGGTAGAAGAAGCACGTAACCGGGCGAAATTTTATGACTATATCGAAGTCATGCCTAAAGCTGTCTATGCACCACTCCTGGAGCAAGAGCTTGTCAAAAATGAACATGATTTAGAAGAAATCATTCGTAACTTAGTAGAAATCGGCAAATCATTAGATAAAATCGTTGTAGCGACAGGAAATGTCCACTATCTGAATGAAGAAGATGCGATCTATCGTAAAATCTTGGTCAATTCGATGGGGGGAGCCAATCCATTGAATCGTCACAGTTTGCCTGAAGTGCATTTTAGAACAACGGATGAGATGCTGACTGCTTTCACCTTCTTAGGTACAGATTTAGCAAAAGAAATCGTAGTTGAAAATACCAATAAGATTGCAGATATCTGTGAAGAAGTCGTGCCAGTCAAAGATGAATTATATACCCCTAAAATTCCTGGTTCGGAAGATGAAATCACGGATCTAAGTTATACGAAGGCAAAACAAATGTATGGTGATCCATTACCGGATATCGTAGAAAAGCGTCTGAAAAAAGAACTGGATTCGATCAATGGTAATGGTTTCTCAGTGATTTATTTGATTTCACAAAAGTTAGTGCATAAAAGTAATGAAGATGGCTATTTAGTTGGTTCTCGTGGCTCGGTTGGTTCTAGTTTCGTCGCAACCATGACCGGGATCACAGAGGTCAATCCATTGGCACCTCATTACTATTGCCCAGATTGTCAGTATTCGGAATTTTATGAAGATGGAACTTATGGTTCAGGATTTGATATGCCTGAGAAAAAATGTCCAAAATGCGGTACTCGTTTAAATAAAGATGGGCATGATATTCCGTTTGAAACATTCTTAGGTTTCCATGGCGATAAAGTACCCGATATCGATTTGAACTTCTCAGGGGATTATCAAGCAGAAGCCCATCATTATACGAAAGTATTGTTTGGCGAAGAATATGTCTATCGTGCGGGAACGATCGGTACTGTTGCGGATAAAACGGCGTATGGATTCGTTAAAGGGTTTGAACGTGACCACAACTTGCATTACCGCAGCGCCGAAGTGGATCGCTTAGCCAAAGGTGCTACTGGGGTCAAACGAACGACCGGACAGCATCCAGGGGGGATCATTGTTATCCCCGATTATATGGATGTATATGATTTCACGCCGATCCAATATCCGGCAGACGATCAGAATTCAGAATGGAAAACGACCCACTTTGATTTCCACTCGATCCATGACAATGTCTTGAAACTTGATATCCTGGGACACGATGATCCAACGGTGATCCGGATGTTGCAAGATTTATCTGGGATTGATCCACAAACGATCCCAACCGATGATCCAGAAGTCATGCGGATCTTTTCTGGACCCGAAGTCTTGGGAGTAACACAAGAACAGATTTATTCTAAAACAGGTACATTAGGGATACCGGAATTTGGGACACGTTTCGTTCGTGGGATGTTAGAGGAAACACACCCAACGACTTTTGCGGAATTATTGCAGATCTCTGGTCTTTCTCATGGTACGGATGTTTGGTTAGGGAATGCAGAGGAATTGATCAAACGTGGGGATGCGACGCTGGCTGAAGTAATCGGCTGTCGTGACGATATCATGGTTTATTTGATCCATGCTGGCTTAGATAGTGGGATGGCGTTCAAAATCATGGAGACGGTGCGTAAAGGATTATGGAATAAGATCCCTGACGAATTGCGTGAAACGTATTTGACCGCAATGAAAGAAAATAACGTACCTGACTGGTACATCGATTCTTGTTCGAAAATCAAATACATGTTCCCGAAAGCCCATGCGGCTGCTTATGTCTTGATGGCGCTACGGGTTGCTTATTTCAAAGTTTATTTTCCGATATTGTATTACTGTGCCTATTTTTCCGTTCGTGCAGATGACTTTAATCTTGTCGCTATGTGCAAAGGAAAAGAAGCAGTGAAAGAGGCGATGAAGGAAATCACGGATAAAGGCTTAGATGCTTCTGTAAAAGAAAAGAATCAGTTGACAGTTTTAGAGTTAGCCAATGAGATGCTAGAACGTGGCTTGAAATTCGGAATGATCGATTTATACAAATCCGATGCAGTAAACTTTGTGATCGAAGGAGACACGCTGATTGCGCCATTCCGTGCGGTACCAAGTTTAGGGGCCAACGTAGCGAAACAAATCGTCGAAGCTAGAAAAGATGGTCCTTTCTTATCCAAAGAAGACTTGGCAACTCGTGGGAAAGTCTCGAAGACATTGATCGAGTATATGACAGAAAATGGTGTCTTGAAAGATTTACCTGATGAAAATCAATTATCGTTATTTGATATGTTATAAAAGTCAACGCGAGAAATGAAAATGAATCAAAATGAAAGCAAAGATTAGTAAAGCTGGTTGCCAGTTGGTTCTAATGATATGGCTTGTCATTTAGAGTGATTTATGTTATAGTTATTTAAGGTAATGATACTAACTGTGAGTGAGCGGAATTTTCGCTCACTCTTTTTAATGGAATTACGGATCTAATTTTAAGGAGGCGAAATCTTTGAGTAGCGTCGTTGAAACAGTCACAGAAATGGTGACACCGATCTTAGATGAACAAAAGTTTGAGCTAGTAGAAGTAGAATTTGTCAAAGAAGGAAAAAGCTGGTTTTTACGGGTGTTTATAGATAAAGAAGGCGGAATCGACATTGAAGAATGCGCATTTGTCAGTGAAAAATTAAGTGAGAAACTTGATGCGACAGAGCCAGACCCGATACCACAAGCATATTTCCTAGAGGTATCATCTCCAGGCGCAGAACGCCCTTTGAAAAAAGAGGCAGATTATGAAAAAGCACGAGGAGAGTATATCCATGTGTCTTTATATCAACCAGTTGACGGAGAAAAACAATACGAAGGTTTTCTCCAATCATTTGATGCTGAACAGCTTACATTGAAGATACGCATAAAGACACGGGAAAAAGAAATTGTTTTTGACCGTAAGAATATTGCCAAAGCTCGCTTAGCAATCCAATTTTAATCACGGAGAGGAAACAGAAGAATGAGTAAAGAAATGTTGAACGCGTTAGATGCTTTAGAGGCTGAAAAAGGAATCTCAAAAGAAATCGTGATCGACGCTTTAGAAGCTGCGTTAGTTTCTGCATACAAACGCCATTATGGGCAAGCACAAAACGTAGAAGTAGAATTTGAACAAAAAAAAGGCAAGATCCATGTCTATGCAGTGAAAGAAGTCACTGAAGAAGTGATGGACTCACAATTAGAAGTATCTTTGAAAGACGCCTTGTTGATCAATCCTGCTTACGAGATCGGTGACAAGATCCGTTTTGAAGTCACACCAAAAGATTTCGGTCGTATCGCTGCCCAAACAGCGAAGCAAGTCATCTTGCAACGTGTACGTGAAGCAGAACGCACGATCATCTATAACGAATTCAGTGCTTATGAAAAAGACATTATGCAAGGGATCGTTGAACGTCAAGACAAACGTTATATCTATGTCAATTTAGGTAAAATCGAAGCGGTACTATCAAAACAAGACCAAATGCCAAATGAATTTTATCAACCACATGATCGTATCAAAGTATATGTATCACGTGTTGAGAATACATCAAAAGGCCCTCAAGTCTTCGTTAGCCGTAGTCATCCTGATCTTTTGCGTCGCTTGTTCGAACAAGAAGTACCAGAAGTTTATGATGGACTTGTTGAAATCGTCAGTGTGGCTAGAGAAGCAGGCGATCGTTCAAAAGTGGCTGTCCGCTCAACGGATCCGAATATCGATGCTGTCGGCACGTGTGTTGGTCCTAAAGGCCAACGTGTCCAAGCAATCGTGAATGAATTGAAGGGCGAAAACATGGATATCGTCGAGTGGGATGAAGATCCTGCGGTGTTCATTGCGAACGCATTGAATCCTTCACAAGTCGTGGATGTCATTTTTGACGAACAAAATCCAAAAGCTTGTACGGTCGTTGTACCGGATTATCAATTGTCATTGGCAATCGGTAAACGCGGACAAAATGCGCGTCTAGCAGCCAAATTGACGAACCACAAAATCGACATCAAATCAGAGTCAGACATGACTGAATTCTATGAGAAAAAAGCTCAGGCAGAAGCAGCAATCTCTGAAGAATTACACGACGAGGCAATCATCCAATCAGATTTGACAGATGATGAATATCAGACAATCGCATTTGAAGACGAAACAGCTGAAGTAACTGAACAAGAAGAAATTTAACTGCTAGTGAAGGAGGCAAAGAGATGAAACAAAGGAAGATCCCTTTACGCAAATCTGTGGTTTCAGGTGAAATGAAACCAAAAAAAGAGATGATTCGTGTCACACGTTCAAAAGAAGGTGGGGTATCGATCGATCCTACTGGAAAAATGCCTGGACGAGGAGCGTATGTCTCACTTGAGCCGGAGGAAGTACAACAAGCTTGGGATAAACATCTCTTGGATCGTGTACTTGAAGCTAAGCTAACAGATGAATTTTATCAAGAACTATTAGATTACGTCACTCACCAAAAAGCCCGAAAAGAGCTATTTGGCGAATGAATGGAATGAATCGGCAAAAAGCCATGAATCTTATTGGTCTAGCGATGCGTGCAGGGAAAATGATCACAGGTGAAGAATTGACGATCGGAGACATCCGTCGTCAAAAAGCCAAGATCGTTTTCGTCGCAAGTGATGCCAGTGAGAATACCAGAAAAAAAATCAAAGATAAGAGTTCGTACTACGAAGTTCCTTGCTTTGAGCTGTTTTCTGAGGAAGAAATCACGCAGATGATCGGTAAACCTCGGAAAGTGATAGGAATCACGGACACCGGCTTTGCAAAAAAGGTCAAGGAGCTAATTGAAGGTTAGGAAGGTGATTGCATGGGCAATAAACGAATTTATGAACTAGCGAAAGAATGGAACAAGTCTAGTAAAGAGGTCGTTGATAAAGCGCAGAAACTTGGAATCGATGTGAAAAATCACATGGGTGCGGTCAGCACACAAGATGAAAAGAAACTGCAACAAGCGTTCAACCAACCACAGCAGAAAAAGCAACCAGTACAAAAAGCAAACCAAAAACCAGCCGGACAACAGCCAAGTAACCAAAAGAAAACAAACGAACCATCGAACCAACAAAAAAATAAAAGTAACCGCAACTATCAAGATCGCGGTCAAGGGAGCGGTCAAGTGAATCAAGGAAAAAACCAATCAACAAATCAGAATAAGAGTAACCAGACAGGTGGAAACAATCAAAACCGTCAAGGATCTACTCAAAACAATAATCAAAATCGCCAAGGTAACAACCAAGGCAGCAACCAAAACCGTCAGGGAACTACCCAAGGAAACAGCCAAGGTAGCAACCAAAACCGCCAAGGCTCTACCCAAGGAAACACTCAGGGCAGTAACCAAAACCGTCAAGGAGCAAACCAAGGCGGCGGCCAAAATAGAAACAATAATAACAATCGCGGCAAATTCAACAATAACAACCGCAATCGTTTCAACAAAAAAGGAAAAAAAGGCAAACAACAAACGTCAAACAAGCCAGCAGTTCCACCACGTAAATTCCGTGAGTTACCTGAAGTATTAGAGTATACAGAAGGTATGAATGTTGCAGATATCGCGAAGAAAATTCACCGCGAACCAGCAGAGATCATTAAAAAATTATTTATGCTAGGCGTGATGGTCAATCAAAACCAAGCATTAGATAAAGATACGATCGAATTGTTAGCAACAGACTACGGGATGGAACCACAAGAAAAAATCCAAGTAGATATTGCGGATATTGACAAATTCTTTGAAGCGGATGAAGTGAATCCAGAAAAATTAGTCTCACGTCCTCCAGTTGTTACGATCATGGGACACGTTGACCATGGTAAAACAACTTTACTCGATACCTTACGTCATTCTCGCGTAACAAGCGGAGAAGCCGGTGGTATCACACAGCATATCGGTGCGTATCAAATCGATATTGATGGCAAACCAATCACATTCTTGGATACACCAGGACATGCGGCCTTTACAAGTATGCGTGCGCGTGGTGCAAGTATCACTGATATCACGATTTTAGTTGTTGCCGCCGATGATGGCGTAATGCCACAGACTGTAGAAGCGATCAACCATGCGAAAGCAGCTGGTGTGCCAATCATCGTTGCAGTCAACAAAATCGATAAACCAGGTGCAAACCCACAACATGTGATGCAAGAATTAAGTGAATATGAATTGATTCCTGAAGCATGGGGTGGCGAAACGATTTTTGTAGAAATCTCAGCGAAATTCGGTCAAAACATCGAAGAACTATTAGAAATGATTCTTTTAGTCGCTGAAGTGGAAGACTTGAAAGCTGATCCAACACAACGTGCGATCGGTACAGTGATTGAAGCACGATTAGACAAAGGAAAAGGTCCTGTGACAACATTACTTGTTCAACAAGGTTCATTGAATGTTGGAGACCCAATCGTTGTCGGAAACACATATGGTCGTGTACGTGTAATGGTCAACGACTTAGGACGCCGTGAAAAAACAGCTGGACCAGCAACACCAGTTGAAATCACAGGATTGAATGATGTACCTCAAGCAGGCGATCGTTTTGTTGTCTTTGAAGATGAGAAAACAGCTCGTGCGGCGGGTGAAGAACGTGGCAAACGTGCGATGTTAGAACAACGTGCAGCAACTAGCCGTGTGACATTAGATAACTTGTTTGAAAGCTTAAAAGAAGGCGAATTAAAAGAAGTCAATGTCATCATCAAGGCTGATGTACAAGGTTCAGCAGAAGCACTAGCTGCTTCATTGAAGAAGATCGACGTTGAAGGCGTACGTGTCAAGATCGTCCATTCAGCTGTTGGAGCAATCAATGAAAGTGATGTAACGCTTGCTGCGGCAAGTAATGCGATCATCATTGGTTTCAATGTTCGTCCGACACCACAAGCGAAAATCCAAGCAGATACAGAAGAAGTGGATATCCGTCTTCACCGTATCATCTACAAAGCCATCGAAGAAATCGAAACAGCGATGAAAGGGATGCTAGATCCTGAATTTGAAGAGAAAATCACTGGTCAAATGACTGTCCGTGAAACCTTCAAAGTATCAAAAGTCGGAACGATCGCTGGTGCCTTTGTCACTGATGGTTACATTCGTCGTGATAGCGGCGTACGTGTCATTCGTGATGGCATCGTCATTTTCGAAGGACAATTAGCAAGCTTGAAACGCTTCAAAGACGATGTCAAAGAAGTGAAAATGGGCTTTGAATGTGGAGCAATGGTAGAGAAATTCAATGATCTTAAAGTAGACGATGTTATCGAAGGCTTTATCATGGAAGAAATCAAAGTCGACTAATTTAAAAAAAGGAGGCCGCTCATTATGGCTAACTATCGTGACCGCAGAGTCGGTCAAGAAATTTTAAAAGAAGTGAATGATATCTTACGCAAAAAGGTACGTGATCCACGTGTGGAAAACGTAACGATCACAGATGTGCATGTCACGGGTGATCTGCAACAAGCAACGATTTATTATAGCCTCTTATCTGACTTAGCCTCAGATAAGAAAAAAGCGCAAGAAGGGTTGAATAAAGCAAGTGGACTGATTCGTCGTGAATTAGGACATAACATGAGCATTTATAAAACACCTGAATTGACGTTTGAGCTAGACGAATCAGTTGTATATGGTAATCATATCGATGAATTATTGCGTAATTTAAACAAAGACTAATGTTCTAGCGAGTTAACTCGTTCGTATCAATGGTCGAACAGGGAGGATACAATAACTGTATCCTCCCTGTTTTTTTTTTTGTCTATTTTCATTCGACACTAGAGAGCCAAACAAAATACAACGAAAGAATCCAAAAATAAAAGGAGCCATTTTCGAATTTTTTCGTTGTATTCGTAGCAGATGATCATCGCTGAATTGTCCGCTTTTGGGGAAAACATGTTTCATCATAAAAGCAAAAGATAAGAATTGACTGATCAAAGAATCATCCGATCATCTACCAGATAACCATCCGTATAACCAATCAAAAGGTGCAAAGAAAAGATTTTCCATAGGTGCTCCCTCCTTTACAAAAAGAATACCACCTTTCTATTTACAACAGTGTGAACTTTTGTTACGTTTATGTTTCTAAAACAAAATAATCGTACATTTAAGGATCAATCCCGTCAGTTTTTGATCCGATGTGTTATAATAATTCAGTTAATACTTAAAAGAATGGAGAACAAAAGATGGAAGGCTTATTACCTTTATGGAAAGAACGCGGCATGACTAGCCACGATTGTGTATTCAAATTACGAAAAATTTTACATACAAAGAAAATCGGACATGGTGGGACATTAGATCCTGATGTAGATGGTGTTCTTCCAATTTGTATTGGTAAAGCCACTAAAGTCATTGAATATCTGACGGATTCGGGGAAGACCTACAAAGGAGAAATCACATTTGGCTACAGTACGACGACTGAAGACAAATCAGGTGAAATCGTTGAACAACGAGCTGTCACCGAAGCATTGACAGAGGAGCAAGTAGATGAAGCAATGGCTGCTTTTGTCGGTGAGATCACACAGATTCCTCCGATGTACTCGGCTGTGAAAGTCAATGGTCGACGTTTATATGAATATGCTCGAAATAATGAGACAGTGGAACGACCTGTTCGCAAGGCACAGATTTATCGTTTTGAACGAACAAGTGAAATCCTCTGGTCAAAAGAAGCAGGGACCGTTTCGTGGCGGTTTGAAGTCGAATGTGGCAAAGGTACCTATGTTCGGACGTTGGCTGTAGATACGGGGAGTAAGCTAGGCTATCCTGCGCATATGTCAGATTTGACGAGAACAGCGAGTGCCGGCATGGATGAATCCCAAGCAATTACTTTAGCTGAAGTAGCATCATATATGGAGAATGGTACGATCGAAGAGTATTTATTACCCATTGAAACGGGTGTAGCAAAGTTCGAACAGGTCGATATCGATGAAACAGTGTGGCAGAAAGTCAAGAATGGTATGCGCTTAGATTACCAAGTATTCGGTCTATCCGAGATGCCATCAGAAGAAATTGCCCTTTTTTATCAAGGAAAAGTAGTGAGTATCTACCAACCAAATCCAAAAGAAAAAAATAAGTTAAAACCAAGTAAAGTTTTAAGAAATGAGGTTTAATGTAAAAATGGAAATCATCAAAATCAGACACCCTTATCAAGTTTCTCAAATTCCGAAAGAAGACGTCGTATTGATCTTAGGTTTCTTTGACGGAGTTCATTTAGGACATCAGAAAGTGATTGAAACGGGGCGAGAAATTGCTCAAAGAGAGGGTCTGAAATTGGCATTGATGACATTTAATCAACATCCGTCAATCGTCTTTAAAAAAATCAATCCAAGTAACGTCAAATACTTGACTACGTTAGAACAAAAAGAAGAAAAAATGGCAGAACTTGGGATCGATTATCTTTACGAAATTGAATTTACTTCTGCATTTGCTCACTTAGCCCCTCAAGATTTCGTTGATCAATATATTGTAGGGCTAAATGCTAAGTATGCCGTTTCTGGCTTTGACTATACGTATGGTCCAAAAGAAATTGCGGATGGCCCTCATCTCCCAGGTTATGCAAAAGGTCGCTTTGAAGTAGTCACTGTACCAAAAGAGCAACAAGAAGGGGAAAAAATCAGTTCTTCACGGATTCGTCAAGACTTGGATGCTGGGGATGTCGCGAGTGTGGCCCATTTGCTAGGATATATTTATGAAATCGACGGTGTGGTCATCCACGGGGACGCACGTGGTCGCTTATTAGGATTTCCGACAGCCAATGTCAAAGTTAAAAGCACCGTTCATTTACCAAAAGTGGGGGTCTATGTTTGTGAAATCAAAATCGGTGAGACGTGGTACCCAGCGATGGGATCAATTGGACATAATGATACATTTGGCGATGGACGTGAATTGACAGTCGAACTGTATATTCTAGATTTTGATCAAGATATCTATGGTGAACATGTCTACATTCGTTGGCACGAATTTATCCGAGATCAAGTGAAGTTTGATGGAGCAGAAGCTTTGATCGAGCAATTAAAAGCAGACGAACGAGTAACTGCTGATTTTTTTGAACATGTTGAATAAGCAAATGTAGTATTCGAGAATAAGGAAGAAGCCCAATCAGGATAACTGAAGGGCTTTCTTTTTTGGGAAGAATTTTTTAGTGCGTATGATTTGCTTTCACCTACACTGCGTAGTGTACACTGTCTTTATAGCTAATAACGAATGTTTTAAAATATCTGTTATTAATGTGATAAAAGAAAGGGTGTCTTCTATGTATAAAGAATTAGAACAGAAAGTAGCTGTAGTGACTGGTGGGTCCAAAGGGATCGGTACAGCCATTTCTCAGCGTTTTGGAGAAGAGAAGATGAAAGTAGTTGTAAATTACCATTCGGATGCTGATGGAGCAGAAGAAGCAGTTAAAGCGATTGAAGAAGCTGGGGGTCAAGCATTAGCTGTCAAAGCGGATGTAGGAACAGAAGAAGGCGTGCAGACTTTGATTGATCAAGCGATAAAAGCCTATGGTCAGTTGGATGTTTGGGTCAACAATGCTGGCACTGAAAACCAAAAACCTACGCACGAATTAAGCTTGGAAGAATGGGAAACTGTGATGCAAGTCAACCTTACTGGCGTGTTTTTAGGAACAAAAGCCGCGATCAATTATTTCAAAAAACACAAAGTAAAAGGAAGTATTATCAATCTTTCCTCTGTCCATGAACAAATCCCATGGCCGACCTTCTCACATTATGCCGCTTCAAAGGGTGGGGTAAAACTATTCACTCAAAGTGTTGCGATGGAGTATGCGCCTGAAGGAATACGTATCAATAGTATCGGACCAGGAGCGATCAAAACACCGATTAATGCCGAAAAGTTTGATGATCCAGAGCAAAAAGCGACAACAGAAAGCATGATCCCGATGGAACGCATTGGAAAACCAAGTGAAGTCGCCGCTGCGGCTGCTTGGTTGGCTTCAGATGAATCAAGCTACGTTACAGGTATCACGTTGTTTGTAGACGGTGGTATGACGCTTTATCCTTCATTTCAAGGTGGGAAAGGGTAGGGATTGATTGATGGGAATCTTAATTGCATTAATACCAGCGATTGGCTGGGGAATCCAACCACTGGTTTTGAAAAAAATCGGTGGACGTCCCACCAATGAAATATTGGGTACAGGTATTGGGGCATTACTCGTTGGTCTAGTTGTTCAATTGTTCATGTCACCCGGTGGTATTTCGATTACTACATTTTTGATCAGTCTTTTATCTGGGGCGTTTTGGGTCATTGGCCAAATCGGACAATATACGACGTTCAATTTGATCGGCGTATCCAAAACAATGCCTATTTCCACTGCGATGCAGCTTGTTGGAACGTCACTCATTGGTGTTTTTGCTTTTGGCGAATGGTCAGGAACAACAGGGAAAGTGATTGGTGGAGTAGCGATCGTCTTGCTAGTGATTGGTTCTGCACTAACAGCAGTAACTGATGGGGGAAGTAAACAAGGTGGAATAACTAAAGGAATTTCGATTCTTGCTTCTACGAGTATTGGTTATTGGGTGTACAGTGCACTACCTAAATTAGTCAATGCAGATGGTGTAGCTATCTTCTTTCCACAAATGTTAGGTGTTTTCTTAGCAGCGGCTATTTACGTCGTCTTGAAGCAACCAAAAGCGTACGGAGATGGAAAAAGTTGGAAAGCTACGATCGTCGGAGTCATTTTTAGTTTAGCCGCATTTGCTTATATATTTTCAGCTAGTGCCAATGGAGTAGCTACTGCCTATATCATCACACAACTGAACGTAGTGATCTCAACATTAGGTGGTATGGTTATTTTGCACGAAAAGAAGAGCAAAAAAGAATTAAGATACACGTTGATCGGGTTAGCCTTGATTGTCGGGGGTAGTATGATCACTGTGCTGATTTAAAAAAATAAAGCAATGTAAGACATCGACTAACAAAAATGTCTTACACTGCTTTATTTTGGTGCGGTCAATGAGATATCCGTTCGTTTTAAAACAGCTTCATTAAACCAAGTACCAAAACTTTGAACATAGTTAAAATTCCCGCTAATGATAAATTCCGCGCAGGTATCATCTAAGACATTATAAAAAAAGTAACGATCTTCTTTATTTGAATAAACATCTTGATGATAGCTGATCATACAATCTCTAAATTGGTGCAATGACTCCAACGTTTCGTACTGAAGGTAGAATTTTAGGACTACTGCACTATTTATTGGTTGGTCAGTTCCTACGAAGCTTGGTTTGTTTTTAAGAGAGAACTGTAGAAACTCTGACAGATTTTCTTCTGAGAATTTCCATTTTCCTCCAACCTTTATCCCCTGTAGTTTTCCCTCGCGTAGATAATTTCGTACAGAACGAGTAGTTACTCCTAGAATCTCTGCAAGTTCATTGACTGAATAATAATTCTTCATCAGTTTTCCTTCCTCCGTTTTCTTGAATGATAGAAACAAATAACTAGTACCATTTACGAGTTAGGTAAATGATTTTTGCTATTATGATTTGCCTATCAATTATATAAATATAGCGTAAAATAATAAATAAATAGAGAAAAAATAAGGATATCTTTCAAATTATTATACTCAATATAAAGCATTAAAACCATAATTTTTGAAGATTATAGTTATGTTTTTAAACTTTTGCAAAATATCGATAAGGTAAATATCAAGTCTGTAAACAATCCGCCTAAACCTTTTCTAAAACATTCTCTAAAATTTGTGAGTGTTTCAATATAGGATAGCTAGTTACTTCTTAATTCAGTGTCTAAAATCCTGCAATCCATGAAAACAGTACGAATAAGCTGTTTAATAAAAATAAACTTATTCCTAACTTTTCCTAACAAAGATATTGACTTTTACATTAATCGCGTTATACTAACGTTAGGAAAAAAAGTGAAATTTTTTCCTAAATACTAGAGAGGAGGACAGTGATAGTTAGCTCAAAGGATCTGAGAAGAGTCTCTAAGCACATTAAATGACCGTATACCAAAGTGAAGTCATGTAGTTGTTCTAGATGCTTAACAAATGGACCAAAGCTTACACCGTTCTTTTTTATGGTAGAAACGAAGTTAGTACCCTAAAAAACTCCCCTTTTTTGTACAGACTAACTTTAGTTTCCTAAAAATCCCCATATTGTGAGGCAAATGATTTCGTCTATGATTTGCCTCACAATAATCAATTGTAAGTTAACGATGACCAAGATCAGATAAGAAGGATAAACCTTATCTATATAGTGAATCTTATGTGTATACATACCATTTTGAGATGAAAACTACTACTTATTCGCATTTGATTATTTTACGATGTAAAGTAAATGCAAGAATCGATCACCCGCCAAGAATAAAGGAACTCTTATCTTTGGAATAAGGAATAAGAACAAGTAATACGGTTAATGCTTTTGAAAAGGTAGTTCAAGTGAAGTAATATTCAGAACACCATCAATTTCGAAGAATTGCTGTTAAAAGAAGACAATCAATAGTAGAACTATTGGTTATGGAGTTATAGGAAAGGAAGAAAAAGAAATGAAGTTAAACAAAGCGATCGCTTATGAAAAATTAGGAAATACAATCTACTTGTCATCAGATGAGGGAATCTTTCTACTGGAGAATGAAGTAGCGACATATATCTTCGATCTTCTGACAAAGGAACAGACCATCAAAGAAATCAAATTAAAAGTAAAAGAAAAGTTTAGTCACGCGAATGAACTGACAAAAGAAGGAACAGATTTATTTATTGAAAATTTTTTAACTGATTTGTCGAAGCGATCGATTGTTTGTTAAATGAAAAGCACATTATCTAACTCTATGTTGGATCATTCAACATGAAACAGCTCTAATTGTTGCTACGAATAAAATATACATGTTACAGCTGAAGGTACAATAAGTTTAAAGCTGTTTTATTTTGAGTTATCGAACGTTAAAAATAGACTGCAAGTCACACTTGCGGTCTATTTTTTTGTTGAAGACAGATCCAAAGCCAGATTCGATGATCACCAATAAAAGAAATGTCTTTGTCTTCCTCGCTTTCTAGGTGTTGCCGTGAGACAAAAATATCATAATTTGTTCTGTCGCAATTGCTACTATTTTAGTATTCCTATACTTTTTTCTACCAATAAAAAAACCTCTATGCTATATTGGAATAAATATGGTATATTTTACTTAAATAGAAAATAGCGGAAAGATACTATGTCTATCCTATGGAAATCACAAAATTAAGTGACTTTTCGAAAACTTTTACGATTGAATGATACCGATTACATAGGGCTGCTATTTATTTGATCGGCATGAGAAATTACTACTGACTGAGGAAGATAGCTCTTGGAACTAACTTAGTATAGAAATTCAATGAAAGAATACAGTGAGGGGAAAAGAATATGGCGAAAAAAGTTGGGATTTTATCAATAGAAGGCTATGTAAAAGGGGAAGAGCGATTAGTGGAACAGCTTGTGCTTTCCATACCTGAACAAGAAATCGAATTATTCGCAATCAATTTTTCTGAAGAACAATATATCCAAACAAAGTTGGATCAAAATATAAATAATTGGCATTTATTTGATTGTTCCTATTTATGTTCAGAAACTAACCATGTAAACTATCAATTTATTCAATTGATCAAAGAGGCAAATTACGACTCCTTCGTATTATTAGGTGGGACTTCGAGTGTTGTATTTGCAAATGAGCTACGTAGCCATGGACTTTCAGTAATCACTGTACCAGTATCCAACTATCTTGATTATCCAAGTGGTGACTATACAGTAGGTTCAGATACATTTATCAACGGCGTAACAAAAGTGATTGATCGGATAGTCGATACTGGACATTCTCATCAAAAAGTAACGTTCATCCAAATTGACGATACCATCACAGGTAAAGTCACAAGAGAACTATCTTTGACAAATGAAATCGATGTTTGTATTGCTAATCAACTTGATTTAACGAATAATAAAAAATATCTTTTGAAACATATGAATAGCCATCCTATGCATTTTTTATTGAACCGTTCAGTTAGTTCAATCGATTCTTTTGTTGAAACGTTTTGTCCCACATTATCCGATTATAGAAGTATTGTTTTAGATAATTTAGCCATTGGACAGTCGATGATCACCGCGTTTGATCGAATTGCGGTAATTGAATTAGCGAATGTCATAACTGATTTACTTAACGACAGGCAATGTTTAGACGCTGAATTGTATTTCTCACATGGGAAGGTGTTGTTTGAACAAAGTCCTTATCATCAAAATGTGAAAAACAAGCGGTGAAGTAACTATTAGTAAGCAGATTGTTACAGGATAGAATGTCACGTTCCACGAAATAATTTTCGGTAATCAGGACTTGGTAAAAGGTAACCCTTCAATTTATTTCTCGCAAGCAAATCGATAAAAAATTCTAACTCAAAGCAACACATGAGTTAGAATTTTTTGTTATTGTCATTTAGTAAAAAAGATAAGATAAAAATTTTTATAAATTAATCTTTTATATTATGCTATATCGTGTTATTATATTTTTGATAAATAGTTATTTTATTTACTTTGATATAAACGTAAATAGTAAAAGATTTCACTTTTAAATCATGTTATTTAATGGATTATGGCAAATATATACTATTTTGTTCATGTTCATGCGATTAATAAAACAACTGTTTTATATAAAAAAATAATTGTTATTGTAGGGGGAGAAATGAAAAAAATTAGTTATCGAAAAAAATATGAATGGATCGGATTAGGTTTGCAATTAGTTTTAGTAGCAATCGGTTTGATTTATTACTTTTTTATCTATCGTTAGGGGAATGAAAATGAAATTAATAGTAAAAAAAGGTTGAATGGCGTCTATCTTGATAAAAACAAACATACAGCACAACAAGCCATCGAGAAACTAACGCCACCAAAGAAAATTATTTTACCAATGTCTATGCATCTTGGAAAACCTACTAAAGTCGTTGTTGAAGTAGGCGATAAAGTGGCAATTGGGACACTCATCGGAGAAAAAGATGGACCATTATCTGCCAATGTACATAGTTCAGTGGCAGGAGTCGTAAAAAAAATAGAGAACCGCATAGTCAATCATCAATCGACTAAAGTGGTCATTATAAAAAATGACTTTTCTGACCGTATGGAATTATTACATACAAAAAATAAAGATTTACATAATATCGTCGCGAATGCAGGAATCATAGGGATGGGAGGCGCTGGTTTTCCAACTGACATAAAGCTACTACCTAAAGAAGAACAAAAGATCCATACCTTGATCATTAACGCAGCAGAATGTGAACCATCCATTACTAGTGATAGAAGATTATTGATTGAAGATACTGAACAAATGATCAAGAGTATACAAATGATTTTGGATACTTATCAAATCCCCAAAGCAAGGATTGCGATCGAAAAATCATCTGTACAAGTGATTGAACATTTACATAAACATCTGATTGATCCAAGAATCCAGTTACATATTCTAGGGAATCTATATCCTCAAGGTGCGGAAAAATTAGTGATCAAGCATGTATTATCTCAAGAAATACCTAAAGGCAAGCTCCCTTTTGATGTCGGAGTGATCACCTTGAATGTAGCGACGATACATAGTATTCTTAGTGCTGCGTTGAAGCAGGTCGCATCCTTCGAACGGGTAGTAACAGTTTCAGGTACACCGATCAAAGAAGGAAAAAATCTACGAGTACGAATTGGCACACCAGTAGAGGAATTGATTGATGCTTGTGGTGGATTTGTGTCGTCACCTCTTAAGGTATTGAATGGTGGACCGATGATGGGGAAACTTATCCAATCATTAGATGAACCAGTCACAAAAACGACTAATTTGATTTTAGCATTGTCTGCAGCAGAGGGAATGATCCCCAAGGAACAAAAGTGTATCAAATGTAGCGAGTGTGTGAATGCATGCCCAATCGGTCTACATCCGATCTTGATCAGTCAAGCGTACCGTCATCAGGATCTTCAGACAGCCGAACAGTTAGGCGCGTTGAATTGTTTAGAATGTGGTGCTTGTTCATTTATCTGTCCTTCAAAAATCGATTTATTAAAAGATATCAGAGCAGTAAAAAATCAGATCATGGAGGCAAAAGGATGAGTACGAAATATCTAGGAAACGGAACGATCAATGGTCCGCATATCCGTAATGATTGGACAAGCCAATGGAAAATGAAACAAGTATTGATTGCCCTTATATTTCCAACGATTGGTGCTACTTACTTTTTTGGTTGGCGTTCGTTAGTAATGATCATTACCAGTATCCTCACATGTGTATTACTTGAAGGGCTTATCCAAAAAGCAAGTAAACAACCGATCACGGTCAATGATTTGACTGCTGTGATCACAGGTTGGCTGTTAGCTTTGACATTACCTACTAGTGCACCATTATGGACAGTGCTTGTCGGGGACTTTATTGCTATCGTCCTTGTAAAGCATCTAGGAGGCGGGTTAGGAAGGAACTAGATCAATCCCGCAGTAGCAGCACGAGTCCTTCTGAAGCTCTTTTTATCTCCTTGGATCACCAATTGGATCGCGCCAGGATCAGATGTGATCACAACTGTGACGCCACTTGTGGCACTTGGTCATTTTTCTCGAGAAATCAGCGCGACCACACCTGAATGGTGGAAACTTTTCTTAGGGATTGATCTAGGCGGTCCAATGGGGGAAACAAGTAAACTGCTCTTATTGATTGCAGGGGGCTATTTGATCGTGCGAAAAATCATCCATCCATTCGTTCCTTTATTGACCCTAAGCTCTTTCTATCTAGCGATTTTAATTTTTAGTGGGTTTAATTTTAGCTTTGCTACAGCTCATTTGCTTAGTGGAGCATTGATTATGGCAGCTGTTTTCATGGTAACAGACTATACGACTTCACCTGCAACCGATAAAGGGAAGTATTATTTTGCTATCGGCTGTGGTTTACTATGTGCCGTTTTAAGAATCGTCTTAGATTTGCCAGGGGGGATCGGCGTAGCGATTATTGTCATGAATCTAGCGGTACCATTCATTGATCAGTGGACGATGCATCGGGTGTATGGTGAAAAAGAGTTTAAGATAACCCCGATAATTGATAAAGAAAATAGAAAAGGATTATCAAGCTTCAAGTGATAATTTATAATGAATAGGACTGTTACCCGACTAGAGAAATTTAGTCGGGTCTTTTTAGGTAAAACTGTTGCTCAACTATTTTTTTACGAAAGAACTCAATAATTTCACCTGTGAATGAAATTATTGAGTGCCAAACTATTTATTTATCTGCTAATCTACAAATGGATATCGTTCGTTATTTTATAGTGTCTTAAAATAAAAGGTACCTAACATCAAAAATAAAAGAATACTTCCTGTTTAGAACGATAGCCAATCACAGATAAAAAGAATGGAGAGACAAATGAACAAACGACAACTAAAAATGATGTTATGTTTTCTGGTTCTGTTTTTAATAAGCATACCAGCAAATATAAACGCAGAAGCAACGAATGAGTTAGAGGGCCAAAAAACTTTTCCGGCTCAGTACACCGAATGGTTAGATGCAACAGATGCGACGATTTTTGGAGAGCACGCGCTGCGACGTGAGAGTTTAGAAGATCAGTCAAATCAATTACAAGCGATTATTGATCATGCCAATTCTTTAACAAAACAGTTATATATTCCAGCTGGTACGTATATTATCAACAAAAATGTAGTGTTAAGAAGCGGTCTTAAGATCAAAGGAGAAGAAGAGAATCCAACGATACTGAAAAATGAAACAGGACAAAACGTTTATTTGTCAGATGAAAATTACCAGACAAGCCACAATATTGAGATTCATTCATTGTTTTTCGATGGAGTAGGAATTTTTACACGTTTAGCAAATAACATTACCATCAATGATAATGTGTTTTATCATCCTGTCTCTTTATATCCGATCAACCTACAGACATCCAATGGGGCAACTATGCAAAATAATATATTTATGAGAGATCATGAACATGCCACGCCAGATACAGAAAATCGGGCAATCTATATTGGTGGTTTTTCGACGGTTGGAAGATATGAGTATATGGAAAATGTACAGATTACAGATAATCTATTTGGATTACGGATCAATGAGTTAGAGGCAATCAAGAGCTTTAGCAATCCTGAGATTATCAAAACCATCAATCGTCTACAATCTGCATTGGAGTCTGAGCAAATGTCTCTTGAACATAACGAACAAAACTATCTTTCTTGTGGTGTCAATTCATATAGTAATTCGAAGAATGTTTTGATAAAAAATAATTTCTTCCAGCAGATGTACGAGAACGAGGATCGATATGGTGTGGTAGGTGATCATGCCATCTATCTAAGAGGATCACAGAATGTACAGGTTGTAGGCAATCACGTTCGTGGATTGCACAATGGACCTTATGGTGGATTTAAATTCAAATCAGGACGTAACATCACGATCATGAATAATTATCTACGTAATACCGGTATTATCATGTATGAAACACCAGAATTTGGATTAGGAGATAGTTTTGCTCAAGGTCAAGTAGCTGAGTTATCGAATTGGTTCGTAGCAAATAACGTGTTTGATTTTAAAGAGTGGCAGGATAAATACGCGATCGGGATAGAGTATAATCGGCATACTGGAAAGGACAACGTATACAATGGGGTATTTATTGATAATAAATTTATCAATTATCACAATATTCCAGCCAACCGCCGGAGAGAGCTATTGATCATGAATCAAGCTTCTGAAGGTTTTAAAGGAGAGTCAACATATGTTTCTGGCAATACACGTGATGACACATCTGATCGTCAATTAAATGTTGAGTATTGGACCTCAGCAGAGTATGACAAAATGCCAAAGGATTGGAGAAGTTTGATCGATTCTACAATGTATGATCAATATAAAGAAACGCAAATACCAATACAAGATGCATTTCCTGTTGGCCGGACGGTTGAGATTATTTTAGGTGAATCTTATGATCCATTTGTTTTTGTTGAGCAAACCCATATAGAAGAAAAAGATCGTCCTGAAATCACTATTTTGAATCCTGAAGTTCTATCAAAAGTTGGTCAACATAAGCTAGAGCTAATGCTTTCATATCCAAATGGACGAACAGTGCGTGTGGTTGCAAATGTGACAGTCCTGTTTCAATAATATAAAAAGTTCAAGCGATTCAAAAACCAGTTGAAACTTCTTAGCATATCATTTTCTAGCCAAAGTCGAAAGAGTTAGAAATATTTCCGCCCGATAAAGATTTACAAGTAGTCATTTTATCAGAAACACCAAGTTTTTGCCGCTTAATTTTCGATTGAAAAGGCGGTGTTAATGAGCTTTGCTAAATAGGTGATTTCGACAAAAGAACAGATGCATGAAATTACTTATATCTCTTCTATTTTTTCGCACCAAAAAACAAGGTTGGTTGAACATTCCTTCTTTTTATAGACATAGTATAAAGACGGAGGATGTTCAACTGATTTTTATTTTGCCTAAGTAGTTTATCAATCAGTTAAATAAAAATACACTTATAAAGTGAAAAGGAAAAGGAACAAGAAATGTAAAATAAAAGTATTGTTGATTTAGTAGAGATTGTCATAGCGAAAGAATTTTATGCTGGGATGAAATATGTAGCAGATGAAGCGAATAAAAGACAGAAAGGATTAGTTGGTTAGGGTAAAATGGATTGGATACTGAAGTCATCCAAGAAATATGTGTATGGCTTTTTTTGTTTTGCTGATTTTATCATACTTGAGTGAGATAAATTTAACGTTTATGCGTTCAAAATAAGTTTTTATGATTAGTTTGAATAATAACTATGTTATTAGGTTATATTAAATGTGTGGTTTAAAGGTTTATGATTTTTTGTATATTATGTAAAAAAGGTTCTAAAGATTAATAATTTTTTTGTAATTAAAATTTTCTTGGTACTACTATGAACTATGGTAAAGAGAATTATTGCAGAAGGTATAGCTAGAATCGTCAGAAAAATAATAGTTATCTTTTGGAATAAGCCTTTAACAGTACATATTGAAAAGGATGTAGGTAGGTTAAATTGATATATTTCGCGATCCGAATAGGCTTATGTTTCTTAAGTCTGTTGTGTTTTAGTATAGGCATTAGCTTTTTATGGAGAATAAAAAAATTAGTACGACAAAACCTTGGGAAAAGTTTGTCAAGATCAGATTATATGAAAACACAAGATTATTTAACAAAATATAGGTTTTATGTTTATATAGTTTTTTTTACATTAGCATTTATCTTAATACTAATACGTTTTAATTAGTATTTAATTGATATTATTTCTCTTTGATTACAATTTATATTCAGCATAAAGTGTATTATGTTTATTTTCATAAATAATCGGTTGTAAGCCCGATTATTTATGAAAAAGAGAGTATAAAATTTTTACGGTAGGATAGAATTATTATGATAGAAAAGATTCTGATAAGGAACATCGTATCTAGAAATATTTTTTATAATTGTTAATTCGTCGAAATCTAATTGTTTTAGCATAAGAATATCTAAGATACATTGTAATTTTAGAGTTACATATATAATTCTATTGGATTGGTAATGGCTAATTCATATTTACTTACTGAATCTCCGTGGGTAAGATAATTTCTTGTGAATCTGTAAATATTTTTAAATATCTATAATTTAGTTTTCGTCCCAAAAAAAATTGAATAAAAATTATTGGTTTAAGTAAACTATCTTTAAAATCTTTAAAAAGGAAGTAGACTGTCGTTTAAAACTTTTATTTCAAAATTTTTTTAGAGAAATTTCAAATTTTGTAAATCCATCAATATGTCTCCTTGATAGTATAGCTCTTTTAGAAAATTCCATTGTATCAACCTCTATTAGAAATGAGCTTTCAATTGATTTTAGATTTTCCTTACCATAGTTTACAGATTCAGAATTTTCTGCTTTATTTATAGATATTGTGATTGGAGAACTTTGATTCCATCTTTCATATGAGTCAAAGGAAAAAGTGGATTTTATGATATTTAAATTATCAATTAATGCAATTGGTTGGGATGAAATAAATAAGGAATTAACCAGGTAGTCTGATACATCTAGACCAGGTATGTTACTAGTTTGTATAATAATAATGCAATCCTTTAAATATACATATTTACCATTTTCAGAAAAACCATAGATTATTCTATCGTCAATTAAATTTTGCTGATCAAAGAAGTCTGCAAAACTATTCATTAACTTTAGTCTAAATTTTTGCGATAGTACCATCATCTTTTAATTGATAACTAGTAACCACTTGGCGACTCAGTCCCATTCCTGTTCCAGTAAATATATACAGATTAATTGATTTATTTACTGGTTGTTGTGCCATCAAAAGCTCTGAGTTCTTTTCAAAACGTTCTAAATCTTGTTCACTCTCTAAATAATTATTAGTAATGCTTAGACTATAGAAGTTATCTCCTGTTTTAGTTAACTCAATTTCAGCTTTGTCAGTATTATCAGAAAAATAAGGTGATAAAGTCAATTCTGCAACCATAGAGGCATCCTGCAAAGCTTTAGTTTCGTTGCCTTGAGTAGCATTAATCATACCTTGAATATCCATTTTTCCAGGATGCCATTCACTTGCAGGATATTCTTTTAATAATGATTCAGAAGTTGGTTCACTGCTTGATATTTTTGTTTGTTCAACCGTACTACTCGTTGTAGAACTAACTTTTTTTGTGGTTGGCTCGGTACTTTGATTAGAACAACCAGCAAATAAAGTAATCGTTGATACAAGTAATAACAACCAAATATTTTTTTTCATTATTTCACTCTCCTCAAATTATATAATAACATGGTTTGAATATATTGTATCTAAATATTCCATGACGATAAGTATGCGCAACAGAAAAGTATTGTATTATGAAATTTGAACAACTTGGAAAACCAATCAAATTTGGCGAATATATGGGTCGTTACAAAGAATGATCCAGCATGTGTTATGTGAATTGTCTTTTGTAGATTTTGATTCAGAAAAAATAAAAGCATTATTAAGAGCAAAAATACGTAAGGCAGAAACTACTTTTTATATCTTTTATGATCAACATCGCAGAGAGTCTGATTATGCTTTTTTGCAGAGGAAAATTATGTAGTGCGAGCCACTTTCACAACCCAATTTTGTTAATCAACAAAGGTTCAAGGCCACAGAAAATATAAAATTTGGTTAAGAGACATTACCTATATCACTCTGAAAGAAGGAACGCTTTATTTATCTATATTTATTGATATCTGTACGAGAAAAATTGTTGGGTGGTCTATGTCACCTAGAATGAAAGGTCAATTAGTTGTGGACTCTTTTCTTCAAGCATTTGGAAAAGAGCAGCCTGGACCAGGGGTTATTATTCACACTGATTAAGGCTCACAATAAACAAGCGCTAAATTCCAATCGGTGTTAAGAAAAAAAGAAGCACGCTCTAGTATGAGCCGAAAAGGAAACCCTTATGATAATGCCTTAATGGAATCTTTTTACAAAACGATAAAAAGAGAGCTGATCAATGATGCTCAATTTAGAGATATTGATCAGGCTCAAATGGAGATATTTAAATAGATTGAAACTTACTATAACACGAAACGCATACATTCTAGAACGTGTAGGGCACCCCAACATGAAAACCACACTGGAAATTTACAACCAAGTCTCCACGACAACTAAAGAAAAACTGATCCAAGAAATCGATTCTTGGATTTTTTAGTGGATTTGTTGGCTAAATACGTATAGTATGCGTATATAAGAGGTCGTGAAAGTTCCGGGTAGCTCCGATGACAATAAGCTAGCAATTTTCGAAACAGCTTTTCATGTTTTGAAAATTGCTAGCTTATTTCAAGGAGTTGGCACTTGAACACCGTTTAAAGAGTGGTCGAAAAGCGGTACGACTTTTTGACGTAAGGAGAAAGAAAAAACAATGAAAGAAACAAACAAATCCGCAGAACATAAGGTTTCTGCTTATATCCATATCCCATTTTGTGAACATATCTGTTATTACTGTGACTTCAATAAAGTGTTTCTAGAAGGTCAACCAGTGGATGAGTATGTCGAAATGCTACTAAAGGAAATGGCGATCATGATGGAGCGTCGTCCGGTGAATGAATTGGAGACACTGTATGTTGGTGGTGGAACGCCGACTTCTTTATCGGCTAAGCAGCTCGATCGACTATTGTCTGGTGCCAGAGAGATCTTACCTTTTAATGAAGGAAAAGAGTTTACGGTGGAAGCGAATCCTGGTGATTTGACCAGGGAAAAGCTACAAGTAATGAAGAATTATGGGGTCAATCGTTTATCGATGGGGGTCCAGACCTTTGATAATCGCTTATTAAAGAAAATTGGTCGAAAACATACGGCGGAAGATGTCTATGAAACAATGCGATTTTTAGAGGCGGAAAATTTTTCAAATGTCAGCATTGATTTGATCTATGCGTTACCTGGGCAGACGTTAGAAGGCTATCTTGATACTTTGGAGCGGGCATTAGCCTTAGACTTACCTCATTATTCTCTTTATTCATTGATTTTAGAGAATAAAACGATGTTTATGAATTGGGTTCGACAAGGTCGGTTGCAATTGCCAGATCAAGAGACGGAGACACGGATGTTTGAAGAAACGATTGCGGCGATGGAAAAACACCAACGTCATCAATATGAGATCAGTAACTTTGGTTTAGCTGGTCATGAATCGCAACACAATTTGATGTATTGGAATAATGATCACTATTTCGGTTTTGGCGCAGGGGCAAGTGGCTATTTGGATCATACGCGATATCGAAATAAAGGTCCGATCCAACATTATTTGCGTCCGTTACGTGAAGGTGAGCTACCGGTATTAGAACGTGAAGAGTTATCTCGTAAGAATCAAATTGAGGAAGAGATGTTTCTTGGTTTAAGAAAAAAGGTGGGCATTGAGAAGCAACACTTTTTACAGCGTTATGGTCGATCGATTGAATCGTTGTATCAATCTGTCCTGGATGAGTTAGTAGCAGAAGAGTTGTTAGTGAATGAAGAAGACCGAGTATATTTGACACAAAAAGGAACTTTTTTGGGAAATAATGTCTTCGAACGGTTTTTATTGGATAAGGACTTGATAAACGACTGAATGATTGTTTAAATTTTTTATAACAACGAAATAAAAAAAAGATTTGATCAATTTTTTTATGATTAAAAGACTGATATGACGGTATTTTAAGCAAGTTGACAATTGATTAGCACTCTCGGTGGCAGAGTGCTAAAAAAGTGGGTTCTTTTCCTTGACACTTTTTAGTCTTCTTGCTATATTTATAAGTGGGTTAGCACTTAGAAGCTAAGAGTGCTAATGAGAGGTGAGAAAGATGTTAACACAGCGACAAAGTGATATTTTACGTCTGATCATCCAAAACTATACGAGTAGTGGGGTGCCCGTTGGTTCCAAAACGTTAATGGCGGAAGGAGTCGAGGCAAGTCCAGCGACGATCCGTAATGATATGAAAGCTTTAGAGGATGAAGGTCTACTTTTAAAGACACATTCTTCTTCTGGACGTATACCGTCTGCGCTAGGTTATCGTTATTATGTGGATCATCTGTTACGACCTGCTCGTGTAGCAAATGATGATTTGCACCAAATTCGACAGTCTTTAAACAAGGAATTCCATGAAATCAACGAAATCATCAAACAATCAGCTGAGATTTTATCTGAGTTGACTAGTTACACTACTTTTTCGTTAGGACCCGAGATTAAAGATCGCCGTTTGACCGGTTTTCGCATCGTGCCATTGAACAGTCGTCAGGTGATTGCGATCGTGGTGACTGATAATGGGAACGTTGAAAGTCAGGTTTTTACTCTTCCTGAAAACTTAGGTAGTCAGGACTTAGAAAAAATGGTTCGTATTGTCAATGACCGTTTGGTAGGAGATCCGTTAGTGACGGTATACAACAAATTACGCACGGAGATCCCAATGATCTTGCATAAATATTTTCAAACAACGGAAGGGATGTCAAATCTCTTTGATACGGTATTGAGTCATGCGTTTGAAGATAAAGTTTATGTGAGTGGCCAAATGAACTTATTGGATTATGAACCGTTGCAAGATGTGGATCAGTTCAAGTCAATGTTTTCATTTATGACAGATTCCTATGAACTGACACAGATGATCGTACCGATGGATAGCAAGATACAGATCAAAATCGGTTCGGAAATAGGCAATGACCTATTGCAAAATATGAGTATGATCCAAGCGAGTTATGAAATCGTCGGCCATGGACGTGGAACCATTGCATTGCTAGGACCAACTAGTATGCCATATTCCAAAATGTTAGGCCTTGTCGATGTCTATCGAAAAGAATTGGCGCACAAACTCGCTGATTATTATCGCACACTTGATCGCTCGGATTTTTAAACAATCACAAAAGTGACTGATCGTTTTTTCGATTTGAGCGATCAAGCATCTGACTGAATAATGAAAGGAAGACTGCATCATGAAAGAAAACCATGAAGAATTAGATCAGGAATTGAATGATACGCAGCTAGATCCAGAAACGGAAGAAGTAGAAGTTTCAGAAGTGGAAGAAGAAGCAAATGAACTTGCAAATCTCCAAGCTGAATTTGATGAAATGGAAGACAAGTTTTTGCGTGCGAGAGCAGAAATCGCTAATATGGCAAATCGTGGTAAAAACGAACGAGAGCAATTGCAAAAATATCGTTCACAAGATTTAGCCAAAAAATTATTACCTTCGATCGACAACTTAGAACGTGCTTTAGCAACAGAAGTATCTGATGAGCAAGGTGCAAGTTTGAAAAAAGGTGTCGAGATGGTTCTTGAAAGTTTGAAACATGCATTGAAGGAAGAGGGAATCGAAAAAATCCCTGCAAAAGGTGAACCTTTTGATCCGACATTGCATCAAGCAGTTCAGACCGTGCCAGCAACAGATGAATTACCTGCTGATACGATCGTTGAAGTGTTACAAGAAGGCTATAAATTACATGACCGCGTATTGAGACCGACAATGGTTATCGTTGCGCAATAAAGTCATGATGGAATAGAAACAAACAACTTAGTAATAAGATAAGGAGACGTTGATTATGAGTAAAATTATCGGAATTGACTTAGGTACTACAAACTCAGCAGTAGCTGTATTAGAAGGAAATGAAGCAAAAATCATTGCAAACCCAGAAGGAAACCGTACAACACCTTCTGTTGTGTCATTTAAAAATGGTGAGATCCAAGTAGGGGAAGTAGCAAAACGTCAAGCAGTAACAAACCCTAATACGATTTCTTCCATCAAACGCCATATTGGTGAAGCTGGTTATAAAGTGGATGTTGAAGGTAAATCATATACACCACAAGAAATCTCTGCAATGATCTTACAATACATCAAAGGATTCGCAGAAGATTATTTAGGCGAAAAAGTAGAAAAAGCAGTTATCACTGTTCCTGCATACTTCAACGACGCACAACGTCAAGCAACTAAAGATGCTGGTAAAATTGCAGGTTTAGAAGTAGAGCGTATCGTCAATGAACCGACAGCGGCAGCGCTAGCTTATGGTTTAGACAAAACAGATCGCGATGAAAAAATCTTAGTATTTGACCTTGGTGGTGGTACATTCGACGTATCGATCCTTGAATTAGGTGATGGCGTATTCGACGTATTATCTACTGCTGGAGACAACCATTTAGGTGGAGATGACTTTGATAACAAAATCATTGATCATATGGTTGCTGAATTCAAAAAAGAAAATGGCATTGACTTAGGTCAAGATAAAATGGCTTTACAACGTTTGAAAGACGCTGCTGAAAAAGCGAAAAAAGATCTTTCAGGTGTTTCAAGCACTCAAATCAGCTTGCCATTTATCACAGCTGGCGATGCTGGTCCATTGCACTTAGAAATGACATTGACTCGTGCAAAATTTGATGAATTGACAGCTGACTTAGTGGAACGTACGAAAGTTCCTGTACGTCAAGCATTGAAAGATGCTGGGTTGTCACAATCAGAAATCGATGAAGTGATTTTAGTCGGTGGTTCAACGCGTATTCCTGCGGTTGTTGAAGCTGTAAGAAAAGAAACAGGAAAAGAACCAAACAAATCAGTAAACCCAGATGAAGTTGTAGCGATGGGTGCGGCAATCCAAGGTGGCGTGATCACTGGTGATGTAAAAGACGTTGTTTTACTAGACGTAACACCATTATCATTAGGTATCGAAACGATGGGTGGCGTATTTACAAAATTGATCGATCGTAATACAACAATCCCAACAAGTAAATCACAAGTATTCTCAACAGCTGCGGATAACCAACCTGCGGTAGATATCCATGTATTACAAGGGGAACGCCCAATGGCTGCGGACAATAAAACATTAGGTCGCTTCCAATTGACAGATATTCCAGCTGCACCACGCGGTATCCCTCAAATCGAAGTAACATTCGATATTGATAAAAATGGTATCGTAAATGTATCTGCTAAAGATCTAGGTACACAAAAAGAACAAAAAATCACGATCAAATCTTCTTCAGGTCTAACAGACGAAGAAATCGAACGCATGGTGAAAGATGCTGAATCTAATGCAGAAGCAGATAAAGCACGTAAAGAAGAAGTGGATCTACGTAACGATGTCGATGCATTGCTATTCTCAGTTGATAAAACCTTGAAAGAATTAGAAGGTAAAGTTGACGAAGAAGAAGTGAAAAAAGCTGAGGCAGCTCGTGACGAGTTGAAAGCTGCAGTAGAAGCAAACAACATCGAAGAAATGAAAACAAAACGTGATGCGTTGAACGAAATCGTGCAAAACTTGACAGTTAAATTATATGAACAAGCGGCACAACAACAAGCTCAAGAAAATCCTGAAGCTGCCCAAGGCGGAGCGGATGATGTCGTAGATGCTGATTTTGAAGAAGTCGATGACGACAAAAAATAATCAGTTCATTTAGTTTCACTTAAAGAGATCAAGTCCCGCTTAGAATAAGCCGAAGAATTCGAAAATAGCTTCTCATATTTTCGCGATTCTTCGGCTTATTTCCGAGGGAATAATCTTGTATCACTTTATTTTATAGAGTTTAGAAGCATCGCTAGTGTAAAGAAACAAGTCATCAATTATGATTTTTCTTTGGATCAAGAAGAGAAATGTTTTCTTTTCTTCATGCCATAGAAATCAATGATCGATTTTTTCTTCTTTAGTCGATACTTCGAAATTTCCGGTTTTTGTTTCGATCAAAGTATGATATGATAACAAACGACGTGGAAATGAAGAGAACCAATAGGAGGAAAGCCTATGGCAACAAAACGTGATTATTACGAAGTCTTGGGGCTGTCAAAGGGAGCTTCAGAAGACGAAATAAAAAAAGCTTATCGAAAGTTATCAAAGAAATACCATCCAGATATCAATAAAGAGCCTGATGCTGATGAAAAATTCAAAGAAGTTTCCGAGGCTTATGAGATTTTAAGTGATCCACAAAAACGTGCGGCTTACGATCAATACGGACATGCCGGAACTGATCCTAATTATGGCGCAGGTGGCGGCGGCTTTGGTGGCTTTGGCGGCTTCTCCGGTGGTGGAGCTGGCTTTGGTGGATTTGAAGATATTTTTGATTCGTTTTTTGGCGGTGGTGGAAGATCTGTTGATCCAAATGCCCCTCGTCAAGGATCAGATCTACAATATACAGTCAATTTATCCTTCGAAGAAGCAATCTTTGGGGTAGAAAAAGAAATCAAATACAACCGTGAAGAAATATGTCACACGTGTAGCGGAAATGGTGCAAAACCAGGAACACAACCGACGACTTGTCATAAATGTCATGGTTCTGGAACGATCAATGTGGAACGTCAAACGCCACTTGGTCGTGTGATGAGCCGCCAAACTTGTGATGTGTGTCGAGGCACTGGGAAAGAGATCAAAGAACCATGTCCAACTTGTCATGGCTCTGGTCATGAGAAGAAAGCACATACGGTCAAAGTGAATGTACCAGCCGGTGTGGAAGAAGGACAACAAATGCGCTTAGCAGGACAAGGTGAAGCAGGCGAAAATGGAGGCCCATTCGGAGATCTATATGTGGTCTTCCGAGTAGAAGAAAGTGATATCTTCGATCGCGATGGCTCAGAGATCTATTATGAGTTACCATTAAGCTTCGTGCAAGCGGCATTAGGCGATGAAGTACAAGTGCCAACTGTTCATGGGGATGTCAAATTGAAAATCCCTGCTGGTACGCAAACGGGAACGAACTTCCGTTTACGTGGCAAAGGAGCGCCGCGTTTACGTGGTGGTTCTACAGGGGACCAACATGTACGTGTGAAATTGATCACACCTAAAAACCTCAATGAGGAACAGCGTGAAGCTTTACGTGCGTTTGCTAAAGCAGGCGGCATGCATGTTCAAGAGCAACAAGAAGATGGTTTTTTTGATAAAGTAAAAGATGCGTTTGGCGGAAAAAAACGTAAATAAATACAAAAAAAGATAGACGATCATACGTCTATCTTTTTTTTGATGAAGTTGCAGTGGAGAAGAAATTGAGATAGAAATCATCAAAATTCTCTATCACACCATCTTTTCTTAGTTCTTGATCGGAGAATAACTGGCGATTTTTTCCAAATGGATCAATGGCGATGATCGTACCGATATTTGCACGCTTGGCTGCTAAAAGTCCAGAATAAGCATCTTCAATGACCAAGCAGTCTTTTGATTCAAGAGCCAATTTTTGGGCAGCTTTGATAAAGATATCAGGTTGTGGTTTACCTGGAAAAGTATTATCATCGTAAACGACTTGGTCAAATTCAAACCATCGCGCTAAATCGAAAATCTCGAAATAAAATTCAACGTTTTCTTTGACTGTCGCTGTAGCGATCGTGATCGGGATATCCTCCTCTTTCAATATATCCAAAGTACCGATCAATCCCTGCGTAAGCACTAAATCATCCGGTTTTTCTAAGCAAAGAGTGCGATAATATGCCTCTTTCTCGTTTGATAGTTTCTCGACTTCTTCCTTAGATAAAGTAGGTGAGATAAAATAATTCAATATCTCGCTATTGGTACGTCCATGGATATTTTTAACAATGTCTTCATCAGAAAGCTCTTTTTTAGAATAATGATGGATCATTTGGACCCAAGCCGCTTCATGTAAATGGGAGTCTTGGAACATCGTCCCGTTAAAATCAAAAATAATTCCTTTCATACGTTCACTCCTAAAGTTCATTTTCTAGCGATTCCGCTAATTTTATTTGGACATATTGCGAATAATGATCTTTCACATGTGACTTGATGTGTGGATCAGTAATCAATAAATCGAAATCATGTAATTGATAAAAGATATAAAAGTCATCGCGATTAAATTTTTGGTGATCCACTAATAAGTATTTATTTTTCGAATGGTTCAATGCAATTTGTTGGGCTTCGCCTTCTTCAGTACTATAGGTTGAGATTGCTTCATTATGCACACCGTTAGCGCTGATAAAAGATTTGGTGAACTTCAGTTTTCTGAGGTTATCGTTGGTGATGGGGCCGACAAATGCACCAGTGTTTTTTCGAAAATCGCCACCGATCAACAAAATTTCGGGAACTTCTGCTTGGGCTAACACTTCAAAAACGGCATAATTATTCGTAATGATCCGCAATTTTCTGTGGATCAAGTGAGAAGCTAATAACTCGATCGTCGTTCCTGGGCCCAAAAAGACTGTATCGCCTTCATTGATCAACTGTGCAGCAGTTGCTGCAATCTGTTGCTTTTCTTTGATTTGCATGACTGATTTTTCTGTATGTGATAATTCTTGGTCGAGGGTATAGGTAAGACTTTGAGCCCCGCCATGGATACGCAATAATTTTCCTGACTTTTCTAGCTCATCCAAATCTCGACGAACGGTCATATCAGAGACATTCAATTGTTCGATGATCTCACTGACCGTTAAAATTCCTTTTTTATTCACCATCTCACTAATTGTTAGTAAGCGCTCTCTTTTTAACATCTAATCACTCCCAATTCACAAATAATCTACCATAGAATAGAATGGAGGTCAACCAAAACAAACATGTGCAAACAAAAATAATCAACCTAAACAAACAATTGCCACTTTTATTTTAAATAAATGCAATTTTTTGATTGAATTTGTTTGTTTTTGTTGACAAATGTTTTGGATGCGATTACAATTCGTGTTGTCATATAAATTAGTAGACAAGAAGGTAGGGGAAGAGATGCTGAAATTACCAGAAGATTTTATTTTTGGCGGAGCAACAGCGGCATACCAAGTAGAAGGTGCAACAAAAGAAGGCGGAAAAGGTGAAGTTGCTTGGGACGAGTTTTTAGAGAAACAAGGAAGATTCAGTCCTGATCCGGCAAGTGATTTCTATCATCAATATGAAAAAGATATTGAATTATGTGAGAAGTTTGGTGTGAATGGGTTACGTTTATCCATTGCGTGGAGTCGTATTTTTCCTGATGGAACTGGGAAAGTCAATGAAGAGGGTGTGGCATTTTACCATAAGGTCTTTGCAGCTTGTGAGAAACATGGTGTACTTCCTTTTGTGACGCTCCATCATTTTGATACTCCGAAAGTTTTATTTGATCAAGGTGATTTTTTAAATAGAGACAATATAGAAGCATTTGTTGCATATGCAAAATTTTGCTTTAAAGAATTTAAAGAAGTGCGTTACTGGAGTACCTTCAACGAGATTTATCCAGTGGCAACGAATCAATATTTATTAGGGATTTTCCCACCAGGAATCACCTATGATTTTACCAAAATCATTGCTTGTTTGCATAACATGATGTATGCGCACGCAAGAGTGGTGAACTTGTTCAAGGACGAGGGATACGCCGGTGAAATTGGTGTGGTTCATTCCTTAGAAACGAAATATCCTGCATCGGACGCTTTGGAAGATCAACATGCAGCATTCTTAGATGATGCGTTGTCGATCCGTTTTCTCTTAGATGCCACTTACTTAGGATATTACTCTGATGAAACATTGTCAGCACTTGCTGAGATTTGTGAAGCGAACGACGCAAGTTATGAGTTTCCTGAAGAGGATCTGGCGGAGATGAAGCGTGCCTCACATCGTAATGATTACTTGGGGATCAACCATTATCAATGCCACTTTGTCAAAGCGTATCATGGAGAGAATGCGATCCATCATAATGGCACAGGGGACAAAGGAACTTCTGTTTATAAAGTAAAAGGAATTGGGGAACGGATCTATAAAGAAGGGATCCCTCGAACGGATTGGGACTGGTTGATCTATCCAGAAGGGTTATATGATCTATTGTTACGTATCAAGGAAGATTATCCCCACTACAATAAAATCTACATCACTGAAAATGGGATGGGATTCAAAGATCAGTTCGATGATGGTGTGATCATGGACCAACCACGGATCGAATATTTGAAAGTTTATTTAGAATCATTGAGCCAAGCTATATCTGCTGGAGTCAACGTGAAAGGCTATTTCCTATGGTCGTTAATGGATTTGTTCTCTTGGTCAAATGGTTACAATAAACGATACGGACTCTTCTATGTCGATTTCGAAACACAAAAACGTTACCCTAAAGAGTCCGCCTATTGGTACAAATTCGTCAGTGAAACAAAAACAATCATTTAAGTTGGAGGAATGGAAGATGAATAAAGAAGAATTGCAAATGTTAGGTTTTGAGATCGTGGCTTATTCAGGGGATGCACGTAGTACGTTACTCACATTATTAAGAGAAGTACGTCAAGGGAAATTTGATCGTGTGGAAGAAGCCTTGAAGGATGCAGATGAGAATTTGACATTAGCCCATAATTCACAAACGAAGATCTTAGCAGAAGAAGCTTCAGGAAAAGATATGGATATGGGATTTATTTTTATCCATGGACAAGATCACTTGATGACTACTTTATTGCTAAGAGATTTGATCCAAGATTTTATTGAGTTATATAAAAACAAATAATCACTAGGAGTGAAAAGCATGAATGGGATCATCAAGCAAATTGAAAAAGGCAAACCGATCTTTGAAAAAATCTCACGTAATATATACTTAGGTGCGGTCAGAGATGGATTCTTGACGGCTATGCCTGCAATTTTATTTTCAAGTATCTTTATTTTGATTGCGACAGTTCCTGAGATTTTTGGTTTTCAATGGCCAGAAGGAGTATCGACCTGGTTATGGAAAATCTACAATTATTCGATGGGGGTCGTGGGCATATTAGTTTCTACAACTACTGCACGTTGTTTAGCTGAATCGATGAATCGGAGAATGCCGAAAAATAAAATCATCAATACCACATCGGTGATGCTTGCTTCTTTAGTTAGTTTCTTATTGTTGAGTGTCTCACCGATCGAAGGTGGTTTTTCAACGGAATATATGGGGACGAAAGGATTACTTGCTTCGTTCATCGCTGCATTTATTACTGTAAATATTTATAAGTTTTGTGTACGAAAAGATATTACGATCAAGATGCCAAAAGAAGTGCCAGGAACGATTTCTCAAACGTTCCGCGATATTTTTCCATTTTCATTTTCGGTCTTTGCCGCCGTGTTGGTCGACTTAGCTGCACGTAGTCTTTTTGGCATCTCTTTTGCAGAAGCCATCATCACTTTATTACAACCACTATTTACAGCAGCAGATGGCTATTTGGGGATAGCCGTGATCTGGGGTGCTATGGCATTTTTCTGGTTTGTTGGTGTGCATGGCCCATCGATTGTTGAACCAGCGATTGCAGCGATCATTTATGCGAATGTCGAAACCAATTTACAACTGTTTAATTCTGGGGAACAAGCTTCACATGTATTGACTGTTGGTTTAGGAAATTTTGTCGGAACGATGGGTGGAACAGGTGCGACTTTAGTCGTGCCGTTTATCTTTTTGCTGTTTGCAAAATCCAAACAGTTAAAAGCCGTTGGTAAAGCTTCAGTTATTCCAGTCAGCTTTGCTGTGAATGAGCCGTTGTTGTTTGCGGCACCGATGATTTTGAATCCGTATTTCTTTGTTCCGTTTTTATTGACACCGATTGTAAACGTTTGCTTGTTCAAGTTTTTTGTTGATGTGTTTGGAATGAATAGTTTCATGTATGTCTTACCTTGGGCAACGCCAGCGCCGATTGGACTAGTTTTGGGAACCGGCATGGGGGTTTTGGCGTTTGTATTAGCCGCCGTCTTGATTCTCGTCGACTTTGCAATCTACTTCCCATTCTGTAAGGCGTATGATGCAACGTTAGTCGAGCAAGAAGCACGACAAGCAGAACAAGTAGCCATGCAAGAAAACGAAACAAAAGTGACTGTGACGATTCCGGCGAATGAAGTATTGGCAACAGAAGCGAGTTCTTTGGGTGATTCAGGAAAAGAAATCAATGTATTAGTTTTATGCGCAGGTGCAGGTACAAGTGCTATGCTTGCAAATGCCTTAAAAGAAGGAGCAAAAGAATTTGATGCACCAATCAGTGCTTTAGCAGGTGCTTATGGTTCTCATTACGAGATGATGGAAGACTTTGATATGATCGTCTTGGCGCCGCAAGTCCAATCTTACTATGAGGATATCAAGGAAGACACAGATCGTTTAGGGATTAAATTGGTTGCCACAAAAGGTGCAGAATACATTGGTTTGACAAGAGATCCTGAGAAAGCTGTTCGGTTTGTTTTAGATCAATTTTAAATCAAAGGAGAGATCGTTAAATGAACAAAGTAAAAGGTTGGCGAGTGTTGGTTGTCGGATTATTTGTTTCATTAGTCAGTGTAGTATTAGGCACAAAGCAAGTGGAGGCAAAGGAATTGATACGAGGAGCAGATATCTCGATATTAGCAGATATGGAAAAATCTGGTGCAGGATATTACGAAAATGGTGTGAAAAAAGATGCATTACAGATTCTAAAGAACAATGGCGTCAACTATGTTCGTTTGCGATTATGGCAAGATCCTTATGATGATCAAGGGAATTCATATGGTGCAGGCACGAATGATTTGAAAACAACGATTGCTTTGGCGAAACGTGCGAAAAACCTAGGATTGAAAGTGTTACTTGATTTTCATTATAGTGATTTCTGGGTGGACCCTGGCAAACAAAACCTACCGAAAGCATGGGAAAACTATAGCTTTGAGCAACTTGATGCAGCCTTATACGGTTATACGAAAAGTGTATTGACAGAAATGAAAAACAATGGCGTATATCCTGATATGGTGCAGATAGGTAATGAATTGAATAGCGGCATGCTTTGGCCACATGGGAAATCATGGGGGGAAGGTGGTGGCGAGTTTGATCGATTAGCCACTTTCTTGAAGTCTGGGATTCGGGGAGTAAAAGAAACACAACCAGTCGACACGCCGATCATGCTACATTTAGCTGATGGTGGAGATACAGATGTATTTACTTGGTGGCTTGATGAGATTACAAAACGTGGGGTGGATTACGATTTGATCGGCCTGTCCTATTATCCTTATTGGCATGGCTCGATGAATGCCTTACAAACGACAATGAACACGATCAGTGCCAGATATGATAAAGAAGTCAATGTGGTAGAGACTGCGTATGGACACACAACTGCCAGTGCGGATAGTATGCCCAATGCTTTTGGACCTGAACAGGAAATTGCAGGAGGCTATGCGGCAACACCAGCAGGACAAAGAGAATATTTGAATGATTTGGTGACCCGTATCCAAACCGTGCCAAATGAGAAAGGAAACGGATTCTTCTACTGGGAACCTCTATGGTATAACGGCAATGTCTCTTGGGCAACAGCTGCTGGAATGAACTATCTAGGCGTACAATCTCAAACAGGAAATGAGTGGGACAACCAAGCGATGTTTGATTTCAATGGGCAAGCACTTCCCAGCTTAAAGGCGTTTCAAGAAGCCGGGAGACAGCAAAATCTTCTGAAAAATCCTAGTTTTGAAAATGACGGTTTCACGAACGCACCGTCCAATTGGTCGGTGTGGCGAGGCAATGGTGCAGCAATCGATACATTGAAAACTGAAACTGGTGGGTTTTCCGGAACGTATAAAGCAACCTTTTGGGATGATCAAGCGTATCAAATGTCTATATATCAAACGGTAAATGGATTAAGCAAGGGAACCTACACATTAACTGCTTACACTATGGCAGGCGGCGATTTGACCACTAGTCAGGTGTATGTCAAAAATCATGGTGGGAAAGAACTGAAGACTTCGATCACTAAAAGTGGCGAGTGGACGAAGGTAACGATCAAAGATATCCCGGTTACTTCAGGCACGAGTGAGATTGGCATTTATGTTGATGCAAAAGCGCAAGGATGGGTATCGGTGGATCATGTAACATTCGTTAAAAATCAATAGTAAAAAGCCCCTAAGGACGCTTGGTTTTTCCAGACGTTCTTAGAGGCCTTTTTTAGTCGATCAGATATCTAATACTTTATCCAAGAAATCTTTCGTTCGCTCATTTTGCGGATTTTCAAAGATTTGTTGTGGTGTGCCATCTTCAAGGAAGTTGCCGCCATCTATAAACATGACACGGTTAGCGACTTCTTTAGCAAAGCCCATTTCATGTGTCACGATGACCATAGTCATTCCTTGTTTCGCTAATTTTTTCATGACATTCAATACATCGCCGACCATTTCTGGGTCCAAGGCTGAAGTAGGTTCATCAAAGAGCATGATATCGGGATTCATAGCTAATGCACGAGCGATAGCAACCCGTTGTTTTTGTCCACCAGATAAGTTATCTGGGTACATATCTTTTTTGTCTTCTAAACCAACTGTTTCTAACAATTTGATTGCTTTTTTCTCTGCTTCCTCACGAGAGAGTTTCTTTAGATCCATCGGTGCTAAAACGATGTTTTCCAACACAGAAAGATGTGGGAAAAGATTGAAATGCTGGAATACCATGCCAATATGTTGTCTTACTAAGTTGATATCTGTGTTTTTATCCATCAAATGAGCACCATCAATGATGATATCACCGGATGTCGGATCTTCTAAACGGTTCAAACAACGTAAAAAAGTACTTTTACCTGAACCAGAAGGTCCGATCACACAAACAACATCGCCTTCATTGATCGACACGTTGATGTCGTTCAAGACAGTGTTGTCTCCATATTTTTTTACAAGATGTTCGACTAAGATTTTTTCTGTCATCTTATTTCACCTTCTTTTCTAAAACTTTCGCGAATTTCGTCAATGCAGTGATCAAGATCAAGTACATTACTGCGATGATCAAGTAAACATACGTACTTTGAGTGGTCCGAGCAACGATGATTCGTCCAGTTTGTAACAACTCGACCACACCGATCGCTGAAATGATCGTCGTATCTTTCAATGAGATCACGAATTGGTTGACAAACGATGGAATCATGATTTTAAATGCTTGTGGTAAAATGATTTTTTGCATCGTACGGTTATAAGACAGACCTAAACTTCGTGAAGCTTCCATTTGTCCTGTTGGAACTGCATTGATCCCACCACGTACGATTTCAGCAATATAGGCACTCGCGTTTAAGGTCAATGTAATGATCCCTGCAATAAAGTCAGGAATCGTAAAGCCGACGATACTTGGTAGACCGAAAAAGATGAAGAAAGCAAGTACCATCATCGGGATTCCACGAATGATATCTACATAGATGCTGGCAACTGTTCGTAAGGCGCGGATCGGTGCAACACTGAAAAGACCGAAGATTACGCCGACAACTAAAGCTAGTGCAAATGAAATCAAGGTTAATAGGATCGTTTGCCATAAGCCTTTCAATAGCGCTTTGTAATTGTTTTGGATCAAGCCAGTCAATGTCGATTCATCAACAGCTGGTGGTGCTGCACTTTCGTCTGTAGAGATGTATTGATTGATGATCTCGTCATATTGACCTGTTCGTTTTAATTCTTTTAATCCTTCGTTGAACATTTGTAATAATTCAGGATTTTCTCCTTTTTTCACTGCGAAACCATAAGAGCCGCCAGTTTCTCGTTCGATCGGCGTTTCTAATTCCTGACCATTTTTGATCGCATAACCGATTACTGGATAGTCATCCATCATTGCGTCAATTGCTCCGACTCTCAAACTATCATATAGCTGATCTGCAGCGTCGAAATATTTGATTTCGTAGCCATATTTCTCTTGGTTAGCGACCAAGAAATCTGCACTTTCGGTACCGACTTTTGCACCGACTGTTTTTCCATCTAAGTCTTCATAAGACTTGATCGAAGTATTGCCTTTTTTGACTGCAATTTGGATACCACTTTGGAAATAAGGATCTGAAAAATCAAACGTTTTTTTTCGTTCATCTGTAATCGTCATCCCCGCGATCATTCCATCTGCTTGTCCGGATTCCAATGCTTGTAACGCAGCAGAGAAACCGCGGAAGTCCATGCGGATATTGAACCCATGCATTTCTGAGATAGCTTCCATTAAGCTGACATCGATCCCCACATATTCCCCATCCGCATTTTGATACTCGAATGGAGCGAAGGCCGAATCACTTGCAATCACATAAACGTCTTTTTTAGGTTCTATTTTTTGCATCGTCTCGCTAGTTGCTGTAGTCGATTGCGTCTCATCAGCTTGCACAGGCGTGTGCAGAGCGAATGTAACAAGTCCTGTCATTATGAAAAGGAATGTCTGTAACATGTTTCTTTTTTTCATAAATAACCTCCTATATAAATTTCGATAATTTCCAATATTTAACTATTATAGGTGAAAAGATATTCCTAACACAAGATTCCAAGAAAAAATAATTCAAAAAAGTAGCAGTTTGTTACATGGTATGTAAGAAAACGTGACATGTAATAAAAGAAAGAGATGAACTATAAGATCTGAAACTTTCAATTGGCGAAAGTATGTTCGCCGTGATATAATAGAAGAACAAGGAATGCCTTTGCTTTCCTTTTCTTTTTTTTGATGAAATGAGAGAAGGAATGAACGAAAAGGAGGACGAACAATGATTGAAAGAGATACCTCCCGTCATTTTGAGTTGGTGTCAAAATACCAACCAGCCGGCGATCAACCAGAAGCGATCAAGCAGTTGGTCGAAGGTGTAAATGAGGGTAAAAAAGCGCAGATTTTATTAGGTGCGACCGGAACAGGGAAAACCTATACGATATCTAATTTGATCGAAAAAGTAAATAAACCAACTTTGATCATTGCACATAATAAGACACTAGCTGGCCAATTATATGGGGAATTCAAAGAGTTCTTTCCGAATAATGCGGTCGAATATTTTGTTTCTTACTATGATTATTATCAACCAGAAGCCTATGTACCTTCGAGTGATACGTACATTGAAAAAGATTCAAGTGTCAACGATGAAATCGATAAATTGCGTCATTCCGCCACAAGTTCATTGTTAGAACGAAATGACGTGATCGTGATTGCTTCGGTTTCTTGTATTTTTGGATTAGGTTCACCATTCGAATATCAAAAACAAGTCGTGTCGATCAGACAAGGTGCGGAGATGGACCGTAATCAATTGATCCGAGATCTAGTCAGCATCCAATTTGAGCGAAACGATATTGATTTTCAGCGCGGTCGTTTTCGAGTGCGTGGTGATGTCGTGGAGATCTTTCCGGCTTCACGTGATGAGCGAGCATTACGCGTGGAATTTTTTGGTGATGAGGTCGAAAGAATCCGTGAAGTGAATGCGTTGACAGGTGAAGTATTAGGCGGAACAGAGCACGTCGCTATTTTCCCAGCCACTCACTTTGTGACCGATGACGATCATATGGAACATGCGGTCGCAAATATCAAAGCAGAACTGGAACAACGCTTGACTGTGTTACGTAATGAGAACAAATTACTAGAGGCGCAACGCTTAGAACAACGGACGAACTATGACATCGAGATGATGTTAGAGATGGGCTATACTTCAGGGATCGAAAACTATTCACGTCATATGGATGGTCGTAAAGAAGGCGAACCGCCGTATACGTTATTAGATTTCTTCCCTGAGGATGCGCTGATGGTCATTGATGAATCTCATGTGACGATGCCACAAATCCGTGGAATGTATAACGGAGACCGTGCGAGAAAACAAATGCTAGTCGATTATGGCTTCCGCTTGCCATCTGCACTAGATAACCGTCCTTTGCGTCTAGAAGAATTTGAGAAACATGTCAACCAGATCGTCTATGTTTCAGCTACTCCTGGACCTTATGAGTACGAACAAACAGATACAGTGGTCCAACAAATCATTCGACCAACAGGATTATTAGACCCAGTCATCGAAGTACGACCGATCATGGGTCAAATCGATGATCTAGTTGGTGAGATCAATGAGCGGGTCGAAAAAGATCAACGGGTGTTCGTGACCACGTTGACGAAAAAGATGTCAGAAGACTTGACCGATTACTTCAAAGAGTTAGGGATCAAAGTGAAATACTTGCATAGTGATATCAAAACATTAGAACGAACAGAGATCATTCGCGACCTTCGTTTAGGTGAGTTCGATGTATTAGTTGGTATCAACTTACTACGTGAAGGATTAGATGTCCCTGAAGTATCGTTAGTCGCTATTTTAGATGCCGATAAAGAAGGGTTCTTACGAAGTGAACGTTCGTTAGTCCAAACCATCGGACGTGCGGCACGTAACTCAGAAGGTAAAGTCATCATGTATGCGGACAGAGTCACTGATTCTATGCGTTTGGCCATGGACGAAACGTCAAGACGTCGTAGTATCCAGCAACAATACAATGAGGAACATGGTATTGTTCCGAAAACGATCATCAAAGAAATCCGAGACTTGATCTCGATTACGAAAGAATCAGAAGATGATGCAAAAGAAACGGTACAAGTTTCTTATGAAGAGATGACAAGAGAAGAAAAAGCAACACTATTGATGAAACTAGAAAAAGAAATGAAAGATGCAGCGAAAGCATTGGATTTCGAGACCGCAGCCAATGTGCGTGATATGATTCTTGAATTAAAAGCATCTGAGTAGGGGGTAAACATGGCTAACGATAAAATTATTATTCATGGCGCAAGAGCGCACAATTTGAAGAATATCGATGTGACGATCCCACGTGATAAATTCGTGGTCGTCACCGGATTATCCGGTTCAGGGAAAAGTTCACTTGCTTTTGACACATTATACGCAGAGGGACAACGCCGATATGTCGAAAGTTTATCTGCGTATGCCCGTCAATTTTTGGGGCAAATGGATAAACCGGATGTCGATAGTATTGATGGACTTAGCCCAGCAATCTCGATCGATCAAAAAACAACCAGTAAAAACCCTCGTTCTACCGTAGGGACAGTCACAGAGATCAATGATTATTTACGTTTGTTGTTTGCTCGGGTCGGTCATCCGATCTGTCCAAATGACCATATCGAGATCACCAGTCAATCCGTCGAACAAATGGTGGACAAAGTGCTAGAACTGTCTGATCGGACGAAGATCCAAATTTTAGCACCGATCGTGGTAAAGAAAAAAGGACAACACAAAAAAGTATTTGAACGTGTCCAAAAAGAAGGGTATGTTCGTGTTCGTGTAGACGGAGAAACCTATGACGTTAGCGAAGTACCTGAATTAGAGAAAAATAAAAAACACGATATCGCGATCGTGATTGACCGAATCGTGGTCAAAGAAGGCGTCCGCTCTCGTTTATTCGATTCTATCGAAGCAGCGCTTCGTTTAGCGGATGGCTATGTACTGATCGATGTGATCGGGGAAGAAGAAATGCTCTTTAGCGAACATTATGCGTGTCCGTACTGTGGGTTTACAGTGGGAGAATTAGAACCGCGCTTATTTTCTTTCAATGCACCATTTGGCGCATGTCCGGATTGTGATGGTTTGGGTGTCAAATTAGAAGTCGATATCGATCTAGTGATCCCAGATAAAACAAAAACATTGAACGAAGGAGCAATCATCCCTTGGAATCCCATCAGTTCGCAATATTATCCACAAATGCTGGCTCAAGCGTGCGAAAGTTATGGCATCGATATGGATACACCATTTGAAGACTTACCTATTGAACATCAAGAAATCGTGTTGAATGGTACCTCAGAGCCCTTCCATTTCCACTACGAAAATGATTTTGGAGGAGTGAGAGATGTTGAAACGTCATTTGAAGGGGTGATGACCAATATCAAACGTCGCTACCATGATACGAACAGCGATTTTACGAGAGAACAAATGCGTCTTTACATGACAGAATTGACGTGTAAGACTTGTGACGGTTACCGATTGAATCCACAAGCTTTATCCGTACAGATCAATGGTACGAATATTGGTCAGACGAATGAGTTGTCGATCCAACATGCCGTTGAATTTTTTGAAAATCTAACTTTATCAGAGCAAGAAAAAGTCATCGCTCGTCCGATTCTAAAAGAAGTCAATGATCGTTTGTCATTCTTAGAAAATGTGGGTCTTGATTATTTGACACTTAGTCGTGCTTCGGGCACTTTATCAGGCGGAGAAGCGCAACGGATTCGTTTAGCCACACAAATCGGTTCAAATCTATCGGGAGTTCTTTATATCTTAGATGAGCCTTCCATTGGCTTGCATCAACGGGACAATGATCGCTTGATCGGTTCATTGAAGAAAATGCGTGATCTTGGCAATACCTTAGTGGTTGTGGAACATGATGAAGATACGATGCGTGCAGCTGATTATTTGATCGATGTTGGGCCTGGTGCGGGACATCAAGGTGGCGAGATCGTTTCTGCTGGAACCCCAGCTCAAGTTGCGCAGGATAAACATTCATTGACCGGACAATATCTGTCTGGCAAAAAATCGATCCCTGTTCCTGAAACAAGACGAAAAGGTACAGGGAAAGCAATCAAGATCACAGGTGCGACAGAAAACAACTTGAAAAACGTGTCCGTCGAGTTTCCTTTGGGTGAGTTCGTGGCGGTCACTGGAGTCTCTGGTTCAGGGAAAAGTACGCTTGTGAACAGTATCTTGAAGAAGGCATTAGCACAAAAAATCAATCGTAATTCAGCCAAACCAGGAAAGTTCAAAACGATAACTGGTTATGAAGGAATCGAAAAAATCATTGATATCGATCAAAGCCCGATTGGTCGGACACCAAGAAGTAATCCGGCGACTTATACGAGTGTTTTTGATGATATCCGTGATCTGTTTGCTCAAACCAATGAAGCGAAGATGCGTGGCTATAAAAAAGGACGTTTCAGCTTCAACGTAAAAGGTGGACGTTGTGAAGCTTGCCGCGGGGATGGGATCATCAAGATCGAAATGCATTTCTTACCAGATGTGTATGTCCCATGCGAAGTCTGTCATGGGAAACGTTATAACTCAGAAACATTAGAAGTTCATTACAAAGGAAAAAGTATTGCGGATATCTTAGAGATGACGGTTGAAGATGCCGTTGAGTTTTTCCATCCGATCCCTAAGATCCATCGCAAACTACAAACGATCGTTGATGTTGGTTTAGGGTATGTCACGATGGGACAACCAGCAACGACATTGTCCGGCGGAGAAGCGCAACGAATGAAACTTGCGAGTGAACTGCACAAAATTTCTAATGGGAAGAATTTTTATATTTTAGATGAGCCGACTACAGGGCTTCACACTGATGACATTGCTCGTTTATTGCATGTTTTGCAACGATTGGTTGATGCAGGAAATACTGTGTTAGTCATTGAACACAATTTAGACGTCATCAAAACAGCGGATCATTTGATCGATCTAGGACCTGAAGGTGGCGAAGGTGGCGGTACGATCTTAGCGACTGGTACACCAGAGGAATTAGTGAAAGTCAAAGAAAGCTATACAGGACATTATTTGAAAAAAATCATGGAAAAATAATAAAAGTGATGATGATAGTTAAAAAAATATTAAAAGAATACAATATGTATTGTTTTCTTTTAATGAGTATTCTAGAATATTTTACATGGTAGTTCTTTCTACACTTATTGGTATAGATAAAAACTTCCTATAAGTTCAATCCGTTCAAAAAAGAATTGAGCAATCGGAGGAGATTCCTTTGATTGCTTTTTTCTTTATGGTATGATATTCCTTGTGTAATTGTAAAAGAAAAAACAAGAGATTATTAAGTTAGTGAGAGATAATGATGAACAGTAATGAAAAAAATGAATTTATCCCTATTTTATTAGGTAGCGATATGAACGTTTATGGTATGGCCCGTTCATTTCACGAGGCATATGGCACAGTTTGTCAATCCTATGCGTCGAATCAATTAGCGCCTACCCGCTATAGCAAAATCGTAAACGTTGAAGTGATTCCAGGATTTGATCAAGATCCGGTTTTTATAGAGACGATGAGACGTTTAGCAAAAGAAAAATATACGGATAAAAATAAAAAATATTTACTGATAGCTTGTGGCGATGGATATGCCGAGTTGATATCTCAGCATAAAGAGGAGCTGTCTGAAACTTTTATATGTCCTTATATCGATTATTCACTTTTCGAGCGATTAGTGAATAAAGTGAGTTTTTATGAGATATGTGAAGAATATCAGTTACCTTATCCCAAAACATTGATCATTCGAAAAGAAATGTTGAACAATGGCCGCTTAGAACAAGAGTTACCTTTCAATTTTCCTGTAGCACTAAAACCGGCAAATAGTGTGGAATATTTATCTGTCCAATTTGAGGGACGAAAAAAAGCGTTTATTATTGATAATCGCGAGGAATTTGATTTGATGTTAGGTCGGATCTATGAAGCAGGTTATACGAGCGAAATGATCGCACAAGATTTTATTCCTGGGGATGACAGCAATATGCGTGTTTTGAATGCCTACGTTGATGACCAGCATCAAGTACGAATGATGTGTCTAGGACATCCATTACTTGAAGACCCAACACCAGCGTCTATCGGAAACTATGTGGTGATCATGCCTGACTATAACGAGAAGATCTACCAAACGATCAAAGCATTTCTAGAAAAAATCGAGTACACTGGTTTTGCAAACTTCGACATGAAATATGACCCACGAGATGGGGAATATAAATTATTTGAGATCAATCTTCGTCAAGGAAGAAGTAGTTTCTTTGTTACGCTTAATGGTCTGAATTTAGCACGTTTTCTAACAGAAGACCGTGTCTTTGGTGTGCCATTCGTGGAAACGACCTACGGAACGAACCAATCAGACCAAGCGAAGCTATGGCTTGGCGTGCCTAAAAAAGTCTTTTTGACTTATGCCAAAGAGAACGAACAAAAACAACGTGCCTTGCAGTTGATCAAAGAAAAACGCTATGGAACGACTGTGTTTTATGAGAAAGATCATTCACTTAAACGCTGGGTATTGATGACTTATATGTTCCGAAACTATATTCCAAGATTTAAAAAATACTTTCATTCGAAAGAAGGCTAGTTCATGGAGAATTTTTTCAGCATCTTAGGTGGGATGGGAACGATGGCAACGGAAAGCTTTGTACGCTTGATCAATCATCGTGTCAAAGCCGCCAAAGATCAGGATTATTTGAACTATGTATTGTTCAATCATGCGACAGTTCCTGATCGAACGGCCTACATTTTGGATCAAACAAAAGAAAATCCTGTCTCTTATTTAGTAGAGGATGTCAAAAAACAAAATTTACTACAACCGAATTTCATTGTTTTGACTTGTAATACAGCTCATTACTTTTTTGATGACTTACAAGCAGAGACGACGATTCCGATTTTGCATATGCCACGAGAAGCGGCAAAAGAGCTTGTCCGTCAAAAAACAACGGGTAAAGTAGCTGTTTTAGCAACTCAAGGAAGTATTCTTGCCGGCGTTTACGAAAAAGAAATCAAAGCGTTAGGATTTGACGTGGTGATTCCTGACCAAGAACTACAAGAAAAAGTGAACTACTTGATTTATCATGAAATCAAAGAAGCGGATCGCTTGAACAAAGAACTTTATTTTGAGATTTTAGAAGAAGTCGTTCAACGATTGGCATGTGAAAAGATCATCTTAGGCTGTACAGAATTGTCTTTGATGCAAGAAGTTGCCTCCGATAATCCTTATCCTGTGATCGATGCGCAGTCGATATTAGCTGATCGAACAATCGAGATGGCACTATCTGCTCGAAAGTAAGATACGTTTTGAGTGTAATAATAGTTGTGGGCTGAGTTTGATCCACAGGGGTTCAGCTCCTATAAATTAGCGCGAAAAGAGTTAGAGACAGAAATGTTTCCCCTCGAGAAATAAGACGCCATCCACGAAAATTGTTCTTCAAATTTTTGTGGATGGCGCCTTATTTCCGAAGAACGTACTTTTGTTCTCGCCATTTATTCGGTTTTAGAATGTGCGAGAGGACTACTGTCCCCCTCACTTTTCGCGCTTATTTTGAAGTGATTTGTTTTTGCTTCACAGTCTTTGAATAAAATCAAAAGAAATCGAATTCAAACTAGCAATGATACGCCCGGGATGATATAATTTTATAGGAGAACGAGAGAGGAGGCCATACGGATGGCTGATAATTTAGAACTAGTAATCATTACAGGAATGAGCGGTGCAGGTAAAACTGTTGCCATTCAAAGCTTTGAAGATATGGGGTACTTTTGTATCGATAATATGCCCCCAACACTGATCCCGAAATTCTGGGAACTGATCAAGGAATCGGGGAAAGTCACAAAAATGGCACTTGGTGTGGATCTACGTTCACGCTCTTTCTTTGAAGAGATCCAAAGTATGTTGATCGAGATCGAAAACACAAATTTCATCGATACCTCTGTCTTATTTTTAGATGCTTCTGATGAAGAGTTGGTTGCTCGTTATAAAGAAACCAGAAGAACACATCCGATGGCGATGGATGGTCTAGTAACGGAAGGTATTCGTAAGGAACGGGCGATTTTAAATGACATCAAAGCACAAGCTTCGGTCATTATTGATACGACGACTTTAACTCCACGACAACTACGTGAAAAAATCAATCAAACATTTAAAACAAAAGATGATCAAGGATTTCGCATCGAGTTTGTTTCGTTTGGTTTCAAATATGGATTACCGATTGATTCAGATATTGTGATGGACGTTCGCTTTTTACCGAACCCTCATTATATCGCTGATTTAAGACCATTGACTGGGAAAGATAAACCAGTCTATGATTACGTCATGTCATTTGACGAAACAGAATTATTTTATTTGAAATTTCTTGATTTATTAAAGACAGTCATGCCAGGATATATCAAAGAAGGAAAAAGCAATTTGACTGTAGCAATTGGATGTACGGGTGGACAACACCGTTCAGTTGCTTTAACAGAAAGGTTATCTCAAGCGCTTAGTGAAACATATAAAGTCAATGTAACTCATCGTGACAAAGATAAGCGCAAAGAGACGGTGAACCGCTCATGAAAATGAAAACTTACCGAATTCGAAAACCCAAAATCGTTGTAGTCGGAGGCGGTACAGGCTTACCTGTTATTTTGAAAAGTCTACGTAATCAAGGAGCCGATATCACGGCAATCGTGACCGTCGCAGATGATGGCGGTAGCAGCGGTGAGATTCGCCAGTCGATTGCGATGGCTCCTCCAGGAGATTTAAGAAATGTGTTAGTCTCGCTATCTGATATGCCTCAATTTTACGAAGATATCTTTCAGTACCGTTTCAAAAAAGAAGACCAATTTTTAGCCAATCATACCATTGGTAACTTGATCATTGCGGCAGTTGCTGAAATGAGAGGGAGTACTTATGAAGCAGTACAACTATTGTCTCGAATGATGCACGTGGATGGTCACATCTATCCCTCTTCTGAAACGCCGTTAACCTTACATGCGGTCTTCAAAGATGGAACGACAGCGATCGGAGAATCTAAAATCGCTCTTGACCGCAAAACGATCGATCGGGTATTCGTGCGTAATACAGAAGACGAAAGTGAAGCCAAAGCAGGCCGCAAAGTCGTTTCTGCGATCATGGAAGCAGATATGGTCGTCTTAGGGCCGGGAAGCTTGTTCACGAGTATTCTTCCTAACTTAGTCATACCAGAAGTTGGTGAAGCCATGCTCCAAACGAAAGCAGAGGTCGTGTACATTTGTAATATCATGACACAAAAAGGGGAAACAGAACATTTTTCAGATGCAGACCATATTCGTGTGTTGCATCAACATTTAGACCAACCCTTTATCGATACTGTTTTAGTCAATACAGAAAAAGTACCAAAAGATTACATGGACCCGGAAATCTACGATGAATACCTTGTCCAAGTAGCACATGATTTTAATGGCTTAAGAGAAGAAAATTGTCGGGTCATCTCGACAGACTTTTTAGAGTTGAAAAATGGCGGGGTCTTCCATGATGGTGAAAAGGTAGTCGAAGAACTATTTCGTATCGTCTTTGGCTCAAAGTAATTAAAGGAAAAATTTTGTGAAAAGGAGGTGGATAACGTGTCATTTGCAGCTGAAGTCAAGAAGGAATTGACTGGTTTGGAAGTCCATCGAGAACATGCAAAAGCGGAATTAGCCGCGTTATTACGAATGAATGGCTCACTTGGAATCGTCAACCAGCAATTCATCTTGAATGTACAGACAGAAAATGCCGCAATTGCTCGACGGATCTACTCACTTTTAAAAGATCATTATCAAGTACGAAGCGAATTGCTCGTACGCAAGAAAATGAAATTAAAGAAGAATAATGTCTACATCGTTCGCTTGAAACAAGGAACAAAAAATGTATTGATGGATCTGGATATCATGGATGGCATGATGTTCAATGGGCATGTTTCCGATGAGATCATGGGAAATGCACAAAAGATGCGTTCATATTTACGTGGCGCATTTATGGCGTCGGGTTCAGTCAATAACCCGGAAACAAGTCGTTATCACTTAGAGATTTATTCGATCTACGAACAACATAACCAAGATATTTGTAATATGTTGAATTACTATGGTTTACACGCGCGTACACTAGAAAGACGTAATGGCTATATCTCTTATTTAAAAGGGGCCGAAAAAATTGCTGATTTCTTGACTCTGATTGGGGCAACAAATTCGATGTTGCGCTTTGAAGATGTGCGGATCGTGCGTGATATGAGAAATTCAGTGAACCGGTTAGTCAATTGTGAGACGGCTAACCTGAACAAAACCATTGATGCAGCATCAAAGCAGATTGAAAATATTGAATTGATCGAAGCACGAGTGGGTTTACAAGCACTTCCGGAAAAGTTACAAGAGATTGCTGAATTACGCTTGCAACATCCTGAAGTCAGTTTAAAAGAACTAGGAGAAATGATCCCATCCGGAGCGATCTCGAAATCAGGGATCAATCATCGGATTCGAAAAATCAACGAATTTGCTGAAAAATTAAAGGAACAAGCATCCTAACGAACAATGAATTTATTGTTCATTTAATCGAAATATAAACATATTGTGGTTTGACTAATTTGTCTTTTGCTTTTAGGGTCCATCGAAGCAAGAGGATAGATGTCAGACCACTTTTTTTTCTTTTTCTTAAAAATGGGCATGAATCTAAAGTTTAGGTACTTATAATGAATGTAAATTAGTGATAGTGAGGAGGAGATTGCATTATGGAAGAAGCACATAAAAGTAAGAAACGTAAAATAGATGAACTATATCCTACAAGAGACCTAAAAGAAAAGCGTGATCAAGCCATTTATCGTGAGTTAATATCAGGTCAGTTGGAAAAAGACATCATGAACAAGTATCAAATCAGCAGAGAGCGCCTCTCTACAACCAAGAAAAAGCTGGCAATCCAAGAGATTATCGGGCAAAAAAGCCAAAAAACAATTGCCTATCGGTTGAAATTGACAGTCTCACAAGTTCGTAAGTATCGAAATGATTATATTTATACCGCATTAGCAAAAAATGGAGAGATAGCAGCATTAGCAGCTGAATTTCAGATGAGTGAAAAACAAATCTTGCAGATTCGCAATAAAAGGATCGCCACTGAATTGATAAAAGGATCGAGTTTAACAGAAGTAGCAAAAGATTCACAGTTATCAGTCAATAAAATTCGTTCAATCAGAAATGAACAGATTATCGAACGATTGAAAGAACAACATCCTGAAGAAATTGCCAGAGATTTCAATTTATCAATGGAACAAGTATTTTTGATCAAGCAACGTTCGCTAGAATCAAATAGTAAGACAAAAGAGTTGTCTCCCGCGAACAAAAATCTCTTGGATCAATTAGAGGAACGCAAAGCGAAGGTGCTAAGTTTACTTGAAGAAAGCAAAACAACAAAAGCTGTAGCACAAGAATTAATGATCAGTCAACGAGCAGTCATTGATATCCGTAATCGGGAAATCGAAAAATCATTCGAAGCTGGACAGACTGGCCAAGAAATCAGTCAGCGATTCCACATTGGAATCGAGGAACTCTATCGACTAAGAGATGTTCGTCTATTGATACAAAGCTATCAAGGGAAAACGAGTAGTCTTCTTTCAAAAAGATTTAATGTGTCATTATCCAGAGTTGGATCGATTTTGTGTCGGAATAATGCTTCTAGTAAGCTTGATCATACTACAGCAAGCTCTCGAAAAACATTTGATATTTCAGTAGTGTCTGATGAGACAAGACAAGAAATTCTGAAACGAATCAAAGAAACAAAAATAACGAAGGCTTTGGGAAAAGAATTAGGAGTAATCGTCCCCCTGATCTATAAAGTGAGAAATTATGGGATATTAACAAAATTGAACAGTGGAGAATCCACTCAAGCGGTCGCAGAAGAATTCAAAATGGATATCAAAAATGTTCGTGAAGTTATTTTCCTAGCAAATCTGGCAGAATTTCCAAATATCAAACGACGTACTTTAGATTATTTGACACCTGAACAAGTGCAAACAGTTAGAAACTGCCTCAATCGCAAGATGACGATCAGAGAAATCTCTGAAGTACTAGGAATCAAAGACTCACTGGTCAGATGTGTGTAAACAAAAATGAAATCACAAAAAGGAACAATCAAGATGAAGCATCGAGTCACAAAAGAACAAAAAAAGCAGATCATGCAAGACCTAAACCACATGACTCCTTTTGTGAATTCTTCGAAATCAGGGGTTAGTGAGTCGACCATCCGCGTTTTGGCTACTAGGTTTGAAGAAATCAAGGGGAGAGAAATCCAAGAAAGACGAAAAACAGCAAAAATGAAGGCACTACAAAAGATGGATGAACTACTTACTAAGGTGAAAGAAGAAGCGAAAATCCGCAATATCCAGCAAATTATTCAAAAAGAAAAAATGCCAAAAACGAAATTGATGACACAACGTGAATAAATAGATACGAGTAATGGACAGTATTCTAAAGAGCATTAGCACTCTTTTTGATCAAGACGAAGTAGAATCATTCCCTTGATCTTTTTTTAGCATATGTTGAAAAAAAGAAAGATCGATCAAAGAAATACTCCTATAACGAGAGAATGAAACAAACAAGTTAGGAGGAAACTGTAAATGAGTGATTATGAAAAACAGGTAGTGACATCCAAAAGAAGATTTCAAATAAGTACGCAAGCAATCGAAAAAAAACAAGACGTATTAGCGGAAATAAGACATCGCAAAACGAACGCATATATAATAAAAAAACATCACCTTACACTTTGGCAGGTCAGATTCGTTATAAAAAGAGAAATTATACGACAGATCAAAAAAGGTACGCGTATGGAAATAATCGCTCACCGATTGAATATGTCGCTAGATCAAATTCGAGAGTTACGCAATAACTATATCAAACATCATCTAATAAACGGTGCTTCAAAGAATAATCTCGCTAAAAAGCTACATATGGAGCATCAACAGATACTTACTATTCGAAATCATATGATCGAGAAAAAGTTAGTTCAAAAATTGACCATCAAAGAAGTTGCACACAGGTGGAGATTGGTAGAGAGTAGTGTAGAAAAGATACGAGAACAAGCCATTTTAAGACGATTACAAATGACTCATCCAGAAGATGTTGCCACTACTTTTCGATTATCAGTTGAAGATGTTTTACGTATTCGTCAGAAAATTAGCCAACCACTTGCCTTGCAAGGTCATGTCACAAAAGAAAGTAAGAAATGGCTAAAAAATATCAATCGACAAGAACAAGCAATTGTCGCGAGCTTAGAACAAGGAAAGCCAACAAGAATCATTGCCCAGCAATTGAATATCAACCAAAAATTTGTGATTCGGACAAGCACGCGTCATATTGAACAAGCATTCGAGCAAAGGCAGCCACTAGTAGAAATCAGCAAGCGATTTTATATACCTGTGGATGAACTAAGAAAACTTAGGAATCAGCGAATTTTGTATTATCGCGAGGATGGAATCAAAGCAAGGATCTTAGCTAGAAAGTTCAATATGAAAACTACTGCACTTCAGAAAGTCGTTTATCATAATCGAGCAGTACAACAGCCCATGAAAAAAGATAAGAAAGAGAATAAAACTGAGCCACTGACGTTGTTTTCAGTTGAAGTATGTGCCAAATTTATGTAGGAATTAAAAAAAAGGAAATCAATGGCCGAAATTGGTCTCTCTCTTAACTTGGATCACCATAAAACTTGTGCAATTAGAAATCACCTGATTTTAACGAAGCTTAATAACGGGGAGAAAACAGAAGCTGTCGCAAAGCAATTCAATACTAATTTGACCAATATCTATCAAATCACGTTAGTAAACTATCCCAATATCAAAAAACGGACAAATAGTTATTTGACAGAGGAGCAAACGCAAGATGTTAAGCGGATGATTGGGGAAGGAAAAACAAACAGCCAAATTGCGCAGCTACTTTCGGTAAAAAAATCATTAGTCATCAGTAAAAGGCGATCATTGAAAAGACTGACAAGATTATCTAACAAAAAGCATAGAATTACAGATGAACAAAAATCAGTGATCCTTGCAGATGCTAGGCATCTCGATAAGGTCACTAATGCCATGAAACATGGGGTAAGCATAGAGTCAGTTCGAGTCATCTCGAAGCGCAATAATAAAATGAGCATAAAAAAAATCAGTGAACGTAAAAATGATGTGGAGAAACTAAAAAAATTCAAGGAAATAGAAAAAGAAATCAAACGGCAAGCAAAAGTAGAGAATATCAAGCGGGTCCTCCAAGAAAAGCCGCAACAGTTTTGTTCAACCAAGCATACTTCGTTACTACAACGATAAAAAATAGACCGAAAAAGCCAATCGCTTTTCGGTCTATTTTTTATTTTGAACATCAAGGAATGATCAAATGATGAATTATTTAACCAATTCACTCAATTCTTCTGGTGTAATCGATTCATCAAAGATATGTTCATCGATGATTACAGTAGGGACGAATTGGATGTGAGCAGCATTTGCTTCATCGATGATTGCTTGAGTAGTTGCTTGGTCTTCTTGTTCGGTTAAACCAAGTGTTTCTGTTGCATATTCGGCAATGCCGTCTAAATCAAGTTGTTTCCATTCATCTTGCGCATCGAAAATCGCTTTGATTTGTTTTAATGCGACTTTTCCATCCGTCGTAGTGATATGATGATGCATCACATTTCCTTTTTGTAAACTAGGTTTTTCTTTGTCGAACAATTTGATGATTCGTAAGAGTCTTCCAGATTGAACCGCCTCTTCTAAAATGTCATAAGATTCGATAAACCATTGTCGACAATAAGGACAAGCAAGATTAACAAATTCGATCATTTGTTTTGGTGCATCTTCGTTTCCGTACATGATTCCAGTAGTTTTGTTTGTTTTTGTTGCATCAATAATTGAAATATCCATTTTTTAACACCTCTTTATTCTATTGTAATAACTTTGCCCTAAAAAAGACAATGATTTGTTCAAAGAAATAAATGTGTGTGAATCGTTAATCTCTCATTTCCTAGATTAAAAAGCTAAAAGTTGTAAGAAGGGAAAAGCTATTTTTTTATTTTTTACCTGTCGATTCTGGTCGAAGCATTTCTGTCATATCTTTAGCATGTGATTTTTCTTTCAAAATTAGGAGGTTTTCTTTGTTCGTTTACGGTATAATAATAAAGATTATTTAGATAAATTGAGCAAAGGTGATGAAACATGCGGAAAATGAAGACGATGGATGGGAATACTGCTGCGGCATATATTTCATATGCCTTTACAGAATTAGCAGCGATCTATCCAATTACGCCTAGTTCAACAATGGCTGAACTGGTTGATCAATGGGCAGCTTCAGGTAAAAAAAATATTTTCGGACAACCAGTGAAAGTCGTAGAGATGCAATCAGAAGCTGGTGCTGCTGGTGTCGTACATGGGTCATTAAAAACCGGAGCATTGACAACAACGTACACTGCTTCACAAGGATTATTATTGATGATCCCAAATATGTATAAGATAGCCGGTGAACTTTTACCTAGTGTTTTTCACGTAGCTAGTCGAGCGGTGACGACGAATGCGTTGAATATTTTTGGTGATCATGGCGATGTGATGGCCGCTCGCCAAACAGGATTTGCGATGCTTGCGGAAAGCAGCGTCCAAGAAGTGATGGATTTAGCGCCAGTTGCGCATCTAGCTTCCTTAGAAGGAGAAATCCCTTTTGTCAACTTTTTTGATGGTTTTCGAACGAGTCATGAAATCCAAAAAATCGAAGTGTTGGAATATGATGAATTAGCTCCTTTGATTCCTCAAGAAAAATTGGAGGCCTTTCGTGAACGTGGAATGAATCCTAATCGGCCGACGACCAGTGGGACGAATCAAAACCCTGATATCCACTTTCAACAACGAGAAACGATCAACCGATACTATGATCGTTTGCCCCAGTTCGTGAAAAAGTATATGGATAAAATCAATGAACTTCGAGGAACTTCTTATGATCTGGTCACTTATTATGGAGCGGCTGACGCAGAAGAAGTCATTATTTCAATGGGATCAGTTGCGCAAACGATCCAACAAACAGTTGATTACTTGAACCAAAACGGTCGTAAAGTCGGCTTCTTGAATATCCACTTATATCGTCCGTTTCCAATTGAAACATTGATTGAAAAACTACCGAATGCCGTAAAGGCAATTGCTGTTCTAGATCGCAGTAAAGAGCCGGGAGCAGGGGGAGAACCTTTATTATTAGACGTTCAAAGTGCGTTATATGATGCAGAACGTCATCTGAAAGTGATCGGCGGACGTTATGGCATTGGTTCAAAAGATGTCACCCCTGATCAGATTGTAGCGGTATATGATGAATTGAAAAAAGAAAAAACGGATATGAAGAAACGTTTCACGATCGGGATCATTGATGATTTAACTAACTGTTCTTTGGAGGTGGGCCCGTCACTTGATTTGACTGAAGCGAATACTTTCCAAGCGAAATTCTGGGGATTTGGATCTGATGGAACAGTTGGAGCAAATAAATCAGCGATCAAAATCATTGGTGACCATACAAACAAATACGCACAAGGCTATTTTTACTATGATTCAAAAAAATCAGGTGGTCTGACTGTTTCACATTTGCGTTTTGGCGATACACCGATCCGTTCGACCTATTTAGTCGAACATGCCGATTTTGTAGCTTGTCATACCCCTGCTTATCTTCACAGCTATGATTTAGTCAAAGGGTTGAAACCTAAAGGGACTTTCTTATTGAATACACTTTGGTCAGACGAACAACTAGCTACGCATCTACCGACCCATTTAAAACGATATTTAGCTGAAAATGAGATCCAATTTTATACGATCAATGCGATGCGTTTGGCGCAAGAAGTAGGTCTAGGTCGGCGGATCAATACGGCGATGGAAACAGCATTTTTCAAGTTGGCGAATATCATACCTTTCGAAGAAGTCCTACCGATTTTGAAAGAGGAAGCCTTGAAGAGTTATGGTCATAAATCAATGGCGATCGTTGAAAAAAATATCAAGGCGATCGATCGTACAGTAGAATTGTTGCATAAAGTCGAAGTGCCGGCTGAATGGGCAACATTGACGCTTCCTGATAAGGAGAAAAATACTCAAAATCGCTATATCAGAGACATCCTTGAACCAATCAACGCTCAAGAAGGAAATCAGCTCTCAGTGAGGACCTTAGCAGAAAACGGAATGACACGAGGCGATATGCCTTTAGGAACCGCTGCTTACGAAAAACGCGGAGTAGCACTTGAAGTACCTGAATGGATCAGTGAGCGCTGTACGATGTGTAATGAATGTTCGTTCGTTTGTCCTCATGCAGCGATTCGACCATTCTTAGCCGATGAGGAAGAACTAGAAGAAGCACCGGAAGGGTTCATTGTTCGAGAAATGCGTGGGCCAGATGGTTTGAAGTATCGCATCCAAGTGTCTGTCGAAGACTGTACTGGTTGTGGCCTATGTGTTGAAGCTTGTCCAGCAAAAGGTAAAGCACTAGTGATGAAGCCCTATGAAGAACAAAAGAAACAAGCAATCAACTGGGCATTTGCGATGACCTTGCGACAAAAAGAAAATCCGATCAAAGGCAAAAATACAGTGCTATCAACACAGTTCAATCAACCTTTATTAGAATTTTCCGGGGCATGTTCCGGTTGTGGGGAAACGCCTTACGTGAAGCTATTGACACAGATGTTCGGTGACCGTATGATGATCGCCAACGCGACAGGTTGTTCATCTATTTGGGGCGGAGCAGTGCCGGCTTCACCATTTACCACAAATGATTGTGGGCAAGGACCTGCGTGGTCAAATTCATTATTAGAAGACAATGCTGAATTTGGTTATGGGATGCTTTTAGCCGCACAAACAAGAAGAGAAGCTTTAGCAGAAACGATGAAAAAAGTGATGTCTAAAGTCTCCTTAAAACTACGTGAATTGATGGAAGATTGGTTGGCGCATATGTTTGAAAGCGAAGGAACCCAACAACGGGCAGCTAAATTACGTGGGGCAATCGAAAATGAGCTTGAAGCTGTTCCTGAATTACAAACGATCTACCAAGAAAAAGATCTATTTGTCAAAAATAGTCAATGGATGATCGGTGGTGATGGCTGGGCGTATGATATCGGTTTTGGCGGAATCGATCACGTCTTGGCAAGTGGCGCAGATGTAAACATTTTAGTCATGGATAACGAAGTCTATTCCAATACAGGTGGACAAGTCTCGAAAGCTACACCTGCTTCAGCAATCGCTAAATTCTCAGCAAATGGGAAATATGCCTCGAAGAAAGATTTAGGCATGATGGCGATGACGTATGGGAATGTGTATGTAGCACAGATCGCTTCAGGCGCGAATCAAATGCAAACGATCAAAGCATTTGAAGAAGCAGAAAAATTCCCTGGACCATCGTTGATCATTGCGTATACGCCATGTATTGCTCATGGGTTACTAGGTGGAATGAAAGAATCGATCAAAGAAGCAAAAGAAGCAGTGGCTTCAGGCTATTGGTCGTTGTATCGCTATAATCCTGAATTGATCGAAAAGAAGAAAATGCCGATGACGCTAGACTATAAAAAGCCTGATTTTACCATGATGGCTGACTTCATGCGCAAGCAAGTCCGTTTTTCATCGCTTGAAACGATTCATCCGCAGGCAGCGGAGCAGTTATTTAATAAAACGATCCAAGATGCGAAAAAACGGTTTTACAACTATGCGGCGATGACTGGTCAATTAGAAAAAATCAAAGCGAAGATCGAACCGGCAGAAGGTACTGAAAGTCCAGAGATCGAAAAACCGAGAGTCAAAAAAGAACGAACGGTTGATCCGGAAGCAGAAGCTAGACGTGCTGCCAGACGTGCCGCTAGAGCGGAACGAAGAAAAACCAAAGAATGATAAAACGAAACGATCCAAGGAAATAGAATAACTTATTGGTGAATAAATGGAAAATGTAAATTTCTTGAAAAAAATTGGTTTTTGTTAGGAAATTCCAAGCAGATAAGTCTCTTCTGAGGAAACATATGATATACTAAAGAGGAAATCTCAAAAGAGAAGAGAGGCTGTCTATGTCATTTCAAATCGGAGAACTTTTTAATTTAGACTATTGGCGACAAATGTTTTCCGGTGACTTGTTTTCTCAGAATTTTTTGGTGAACATACTCGATGTATTGGTTGTTTGGTATTTAGTTTATAAACTCATTCAACTATTGCGAGGAACAAAAGCAATCCAATTGCTAAAAGGGGTAGGGATTTTTGTTGTTATTCGGATCTTAGCCGAGATTATTGGTCTACATACCTTATCTTGGTTGATGAATCAAGTGATCACGTATGGTGTGATTGCGGCTATCGTCATTTTTCAACCAGAGATACGGCGTGGATTAGAACACCTCGGTCGTAGCTCACTTTTCAAACAATCGAAGAGTGAGAAGCAAGAAGATGAACAGATGATCCTTTCTTTCGACAAAGCGATCCAATATATGTCCAAACGTAAAATCGGTGCCTTGATCACGATCGAACGCCACACCGGGTTGGATGAATATATCGAAACAGGGATTGCTTTAGATGCCGATATCACTGGCGAATTACTGATCAATATTTTTATTCCGAATACACCGCTGCATGATGGTGCAGTGATCGTAAAAGATGGAAAAATTGCAGTAGCCAGTGCCTACTTGCCTTTATCTGAAAGTATGTTGATTCCGAAAGAATTCGGAACCCGTCACCGAGCGGCTGTCGGAGTCAGTGAGGCGAGCGATGCGATTACGATCGTTGTCTCAGAAGAAACAGGAGATGTCAGCATTACGTTGGATAACCAATTGATGCCTGGCTTATCTCAAGAAGAATATTTGACGATCTTGCGTAAAAATTTGATCGTCGAAGAAAAAAACAAAAATAAAAATACGCTCCAAACCTTCTTAGACGTGATGACTAAGGGAGGGGATCACAAATGATCTCAAAAGAGAGGCGTAAAAGTATCTTATATGCGTTTGTTGCGTTATTATTCAGTATTGTGCTGTATTTTAATGCAAATGGACAATCTGTCCAAGACACGCTGTCAGGAAATGAAGCCTATACGCAAAACGTTTCTGATGTGTCAGTACAACTTTTATACGATACGGATCAATATTATATCCATGGATATGAGAGTACGGTCACAGCGAAGTTGTCCAGTGCCAATCGTGTTCAGTTGAATGCCGAAGCAATTGAAGATACAAGAATGTTTCGGGTGACAGCAGATCTCACTGGTTTAGGTGAAGGAACACATGAAGTACCATTGAAAATCAGAAATCTGAGCAGTGCAGTCAAAGCAAAACTAGAGCCGGATACGATCACAGTGACTATCGAGAAAAAAGTGACAAAAGAATTTGAGGTCACGCCTTTACTCACAACAGAATCAACTCCAGCTGGATTCGAATTGAATGACCTTGAATTATCACCAAAAAAAGTGACGGTCACGACTGGCGATCAGACACTGGAAGAGATCCAACAGGTCGTAGCGAGGATCGAACCTGCGATGATCACGGACGATGGGGTCGACACGAGAGTTACTGTACAAGCATTGAATAGTGCAGGAGAACCTTTAAGTATTGTTTCAGATCCAGTGCAAGTCACTGCAAAAGCAACGGTAACAAAGCCTACGAAAACGATTCGACTTTATGGAACAGCACAAGGGACCCCCGCAGATAATGTGGAGAGTTACGATTTCAGTTTCTCTGACATTGAAGCAGAAGTCACTGGTTCAGAGAGTCAACTGGCTCAACTAGGAAATAGCATCACGATACCAATCGATATTTCTGGGATCGTCCACCGGACGACAAGAAATATTGATATTCCGGTAGAGAGTGGACTTAGTATCACACCACCTTCAATCGATGTTGAGATTACACCGGTCCTGAAAACAAGCACGGAAAACACTAGCCGTTCTAATTCGGGAAATTCCGGAAATTCGGGAGGAAGTACAACTTCTGGTGCAGTGTCGACACCTGCAAACTCTTCGTCATCGACGACACGTCAGTCTGAAGAGACGCAGTCAACATCGAGTGAAGGGTCGAATGAATCATCAAGTGAGACAACACAATCAAGTAGTCAACCGAATAGTCAAGAGGATTCATCGGAAAATTAAGTTAAAGGAGCAAATTTACAGCTATGGGTAAATATTTTGGAACGGACGGTGTCCGTGGAGAAGCGAATAAAGAACTAACACCGGAATTGGCCTTCAAATTAGGACGTTGCGGCGGTTATGTACTGAGCCAACATGAGAAAGATGGAAAACGTCCACGTGTATTGGTTGGACGTGACACAAGAATTTCAGGTCAAATGCTTGAAGAAGCGTTAGTTTCTGGTCTGTTATCTGTCGGGATCGAAGTTTTTCAATTAGGTGTGATCTCTACACCAGGAGTGGCTTACTTGACACGTTTGCAAAAAGCAAGCGCAGGTGTCATGATTTCTGCTTCACACAATCCAGCTCAAGATAACGGCATCAAGTTTTTTGGTGCAGATGGATTTAAATTAGATGATGACCAAGAATTAGAAATCGAAGCATTGTTAGATGCGGAAGTCGATGAATTACCACGACCTTCTGCTGAGGGATTAGGTACAGTCGAAGAGTTCCCAGAAGGGTTGCTGAAATATTCACAATTCTTAGTACAGACGATCAACGGCGATCTTTCAGGCTTAACGGTCTGTGTAGATGCGGCAAATGGTGCAACAGCAACATCTGTCAATCGCTTGTTTGCTGATTTGGAAACTGATTTCTACACGATGGGAACAAATCCGAATGGCTTGAACATCAATGATGGTGTCGGATCAACGCATCCTGAGCGTCTAGCAGAAATGGTAGTAGAAAAAGGAGCAGACGTCGGTCTTGCCTTTGACGGCGACGGCGACCGTATCATTGCGGTGGATGAATTAGGAAATATCGTAGATGGCGATAAGATCATGTTTATCTGTGCGAAATATTTGTCAGCTAAAAATCGTCTGAAAAAAGATACGATCGTTACAACGGTCATGAGTAACCTCGGCTTCCATAAAGCGGTCGAAGAAATTGGTTTGAAAGATGTTGTGACACAAGTGGGCGACCGCTATGTGGTCGAAGAAATGCGTAAAAATGACTACAACTTCGGTGGCGAACAGTCTGGTCATATGATCTTCTTAGATTTCAATACAACAGGAGATGGTATGCTTTCTGGGATCCAATTGTTGAATATCATGAAACAAACTGGTAAAAAATTATCAGAATTAGCAGCAGAAGTAACGATCTATCCGCAAAAATTAGTCAATATCCGTGTAAGCAACAAAAACGGTGCAATGGAAGTTCCTGCAATCAAACAAGTCATTGAAGAAGCAGAAGCTGAAATGGCCGGTGAAGGACGTATCTTAGTTCGCCCTTCCGGAACAGAACCATTACTACGCGTGATGGCAGAAGCACCATCTGATGAAAAAGTAAACTATTATGTTGACAAAATCGCAGCAGTTGTCAAAGCTGAGATTGGAATCGATTAAAACGTACGATGAGAGAATCAACCCTCAAGTAGAGGATGTTGATTCTCTTTTCTTTTGATCAAATGCACGTTCTTTAGTAATTTTTGATATCTAAAAAATCGCCAAATAGGGGATCATTTACAATGATTCCGGGGAATTCATTGGTTAGAATGAGTTGTTTGAAAATTCGGTAACCTTTTAACGACTTTGACATGCCTAATGTTTCTAAATGATGGAGTGATTGTTCCATCATTCGATCAGCAAGAGACACATCGTTTTCTAAAAAAGCAATCCAACCTTCATAAAAAGGAATAAAAATGGCTTAAGAACTAGTTAAAAATTATTCAGGTGGAATGCGAAGACGTTTAGATATAGCGATGAGTTTTATCGGTGATCCGCAAGTGATTTTTCTCGATGAACCGACAACAGGCTTGGACCCCCAGAACCGAATCGCAACGTGGCAATTGATCAAAGAAACCGCAATATCAGAACGGACTATTTTTTTGACTACGCAATATTTGGAAGAAGCAGAGTATCTTGCAGATAAAGTGGCTATATTACATGAAGGTAAAATCATTGTGAATGCTACGCCACAAATGATCAAAAGCACATATGACAAACAGAAAATGGAGATCAATGTATTGACCATAGAGGATTTTCATCTACTTTCTGCACATTTTAAACGACGACTACTGACAAAAAATGAAGAAAAACTTTCTGTGACTGTCAATGTAGGGGATCATTTCAATGATTCAGTTGATCTTCTGAACGAGTTAAAACGATTACCGATCAGGATCACAAATTTCCAGCAGAAAAATGCATCTTTAGAAGACATCTTTTTAAAATTAGTACAAGGAGTGGTCTAATTGAAAGCAATCATAGAAACAAATACATTATTTAAACGTAATATTAAATTATCTTTTCGTAGCCTGGAAACATTTATCGGTGGACTACTAACCCCAGTGATATTGATGTTGCTTTTTGTTTATGTACTTGGAGGAGCGATGGATGTAGGTGAGCTATCTTATGTTGATTTTGTTTTGCCCGGAGTGTTAGTCCAATGTATTGCTCAAAGTGCTTCTGTCGTCGGGTTAGTCATTAACCAAGATGTCCGTTCTGGTATGGTTGAACGACTCCTAACACTAAATCTTTCAAGGGTAGCATTTCTAAATGGACATGTATTTGTAGCTGCCTTTAGAAGTGTGATGAGCAGTTTTGTCGTATTAGCCGTGGCATTGCTCATCGGTTTTCATCCAAACGCCACCTTTGCAGAATGGCTACTTGTTTGGTTGCTCATTCTTTGTTTTATCCTTGCCTTTACTTGGATTTCGGCCTTGTTTGGGTTATTAGCGAAATCAGCAGAAATGGCAAGCTTATTTACTCTCCTGACTACCATCTTACTTTATTTAAGTTCAGGATTCGCACCGACTGAAAATATGCCTACAGCGATCAGACTATTTGCTGAGTACCAACCGATGACACCAATCATCCAAGCACTTCGAGGGTTGCTACTAGGTCTCCCAAATCCACCATTGAAGCAAGCATTTTTATGGAGTATTAGTTTGATTTTGATTTTTAGTTTCTTAGCATTATTGGCTTTTAATAAGTGTGTGAGGTGGAAATAACTTATCGAACTACAATAAAAAAACCGGTGAGAAAACAAACTTATCGTTTTTCTCACTGGATTTTTTGCTATTGATTACTTATTTTTTAATCGGACAATTATTCAACCGTGACTGATTTAGCTAAGTTTCTTGGTTTGTCTACATCGAATCCACGCAATAGGGTAGCGTAATAAGCAAGCAATTGCGTCGGGATGACCATGGCAAGAGGAGAAAGGTATGGATGGACAGCAGGAATCACTAATTGATCCGTTTCTTTTTCTAATCCATGTGCCGCGATCACTAAGGTTTTTGCACCACGACTTTCAACTTCTTTTAAGTTGCCACGTGTATGAGCCCCTGTGATTTCCTCACTAATAATCCCAATTACTGGTGTGCCTTCTTCAATCAGTGCAATGGTACCGTGTTTCAATTCACCGGCAGCAAAACCTTCTGCTTGGATATAGCTGATTTCTTTTAGTTTCAAAGCAGCTTCTAAAGCGACATCGTGATCGTTGCTACGACCGATATAAAAAGCGTTGCGCGTGTCATTCAAGAATTCCGCAGCTAGTTCTTGGAGTTCATCTTTTTGGGTAATTACTGTTTCCATCGCATTCGCTACCATACTCAATTCATGCGCTACATCAAATGTCAATGAACGTTTATTGCCTTTTTGATCACCGACTGCTTTTGCAAGTAAAGCTAGTACAGCGATTTGAGCAGTATATGCTTTAGTTGAAGCAACAGCGATCTCCGGACCTGCATGTAGCAACAGAGTGAAGCCAGCTTCTCTTGATAACGTAGAACCAGCAACGTTCGTGATCGTCAATGAAGGATGACCTAATTGATTGATCTTGACTAACACCTGACGACTATCAGCGGTTTCGCCACTTTGACTTAAAAAGATAAAGAATGGTTTTTTCGATAATAAAGGCATGGTATAACCAAACTCACTGGCCAAATGGACTTCTACTGGAATGTCAGTCATTTGTTCGAAGGAATGCTTGCTCGCTAAGCCTGCATGATAACTTGTGCCGCATGCCACGATGTAAATACGGTCACTTGCTAACAGTTCGTCCATCAATTTGTGATCTAAAGGAATTTCATTGTCCTCATTCACATAGGTTTGCGCGATTTTACGCATGATGATCGGCTGCTCGTCGATTTCTTTCAACATATAGTAAGGGTATGTTCCTTTTTCAATGTCAGAAGCATCTACTTGTGCTTCATAAGAATCACGTTCTATGATCGTACCAGTCATTGTTTGGATCGTGATATCATCTGCTTGAACGATCACCATTTCTTGGTCTTCGATTTCAATAAATTCTTTAGTGTAAGCAAGCATCGCCATCGCGTCACTTGCGATCACATTGAATCCTTGGCCTTTACCGATCAATAAAGGGCTTTTGTTTTTGGCAACGAAAATTGTTTCAGGGGCTGTGCGATCCATCAAGGCAAAAGCGTAAGAACCTTCGATGACTTCTAGCGCTTTTCTAAATCCTTCTTGTGTATCTTGCGTTTCTTCCACGAATTTTTCAATCAAATGAACAACGATTTCCGTATCTGTTTCGCCGATGAAGTCATCAGTGGCTACGTATTGTTGTTTCAATTCTTCAAAATTTTCAATCACCCCATTGTGGACTAAAACAAAACGTCCGCTATGTGAGTGGTGGGGGTGCGCATTTTTCTCAGCGGGTTCCCCATGAGTTGCCCATCTTGTATGACCGATACCTGCTGTACCAGTTGTTTCTGGAGATAATTTATCTTTAAGGTTTTGGATTCTACCGCGTGCTTTGACTAAATGGTCCTGTTTTCCATTTGAGACAAAGATACCCGCCGAATCATACCCGCGATATTCTAATTTTTCTAAACCATTGATCAACCCTGGTGTCACGTTCTCTAATCCAATCATTCCAACAATTCCGCACATAAAAAAACATCCTACTTTCTGTTATAAACTTGATATTAGCGTTTCCAACTGCGTAAGAAACCTTTTGTTCTACCTTCACAGATAGTTTTTATGTTTCTTTTTAGGATGCAGTCCCTAGGGCCATCCGCCGAATCCTTCGATCAACCCTTTCCTCGTCATCTGTTAAAACAGACCTGGCGCTATTCCGTATTGGTCTAATTATCCTCCTGTTATTATTTTCTTTGGCAACATCTAAAATCATAACGTTAATGTGTGAGGTTTGTCAATAAAAAAGACAAAAAAATAAATTGGTATATATCTAATTGGGATGGACGAAAGAAAAATATCAAATTCGACTATCATCTTTTCTTGTAGTTCGGTACAATAATTATAGATAGAAGGAGGATGAAAGATGGAAGAGAAGATAGAAATCATGACGTTGGGGATGTTAAAAAAACAAATTGCAGCATTTGAAAAAACAGAACACGTGACGGATGACACTAAAATCTTTTTGGATACCGGATGGGACAGTATCCAAGAAATCGCCCCTGATGCGTTCGAAATCGAACATGCGCAACAGTTTGTCGTTGAAGATGAATTGACCCACGAACAGTTTACTGGTTACACCCTTGAAGAAAAAGCAGAAAAGATGAATGCGAAACCTGGTTCTGAAACGGTGATCGTGATTAGAAATCTATATTAGGAGCGTGTAAAATGAATAAGAAACGTTGGATAGCAGTACTGATTGCTGCCGGCTTATTGGTTGTTTCGTTGGTATCATCAAGTTTGACCCAACCGCAAGAAGAGGTGCAGATGGGGAACATCAATAGTTGGTTATATGGGGACGATGAAATGTCACCGGTGGTACTTGAAGAAGGCAGTGGCATGGGAAGGATCGCAAAATTGTCCGTTGATGGTGCCATAGCTAGTGGAGGCTCTTCTGGTTTATTTGCTACTGAGAGTTATAATCATGAAGACTTCTTGAAACAAATTGAAGCGATCGAAGCCGATGAACGCGTCAGTGGGATTTTATTGGAAGTCAATTCTCCGGGTGGCGGAGTTTATGAAAGTGCAGAAATTGCCAACTTACTCAACGAGGTCCGAACAGAACGTGATCTACCGATGTATGTCAGCATGAAAAATATGGCTGCCAGTGGTGGTTACTATATTTCCGCACAAGCAGATAAAATCTTTGCAACGGAAGAAACAGTAACTGGTTCAATCGGTGTCATTATGTCCGGACTCAACTATTCGGGCTTACTTGAAAAAATCGGTGTCGAAGATACAACAGTAAAAAGTGGCGCACTAAAAGATATGGGATCGGCTACTCGACCTGAAACTGAGCAAGATCATGCAGTGTTGCAAGCTTACATCGATAACGCCTATAATCGTTTTGTTAAAGTTGTTAGTGAAGGAAGAAACAAATCAGAAGATGAAGTGAAAAAAGTCGCAGATGGTCGTATTTACGACGGTGTACAAGCGAAAGAAGCAGGTTTGGTGGACGAAATCGGCTATCCAACAGATGCTTTAGCTGCGATGAGAGAAGATCTTGATCTACAAGATGCTGAGTTAGTCGAATACTCAACTAGTTCTACTGGATTTGGCAATACTTGGTTTGGTGCAAAATTAGCAGAATTACAAGGGTTGCAAGCTTCTGAAACAAGTCAGATTTTGTCATTACTTGAAATTCTAGGAACAGCAGAATCTCCAAGAGCAATGTATCTATATGGAGGTGAGTAAGCATGAATGAGAAATCAACGAACGCGTCAACACCCGAAGAACGCTCAAAAACCAATGAGGAACCGAAAGTAGCTGAACGTACAGAGGGATCATCTAAACAAGTTTTTAAGGTAGAAGAAAATAAATTAGTAGATCCTACTAGTAGAAACCAGGATACAGTAGACGTTTTAGTTGCTCCTAAAGACGAAATTATAGCTGACAAAAGCACAAGTAGCTCGTCGAAAGAACTTGAGTTTGCAGCACAAGCAAAAAATGACCAACCGGCTGTAGGACCAGATGCGGGATTTTCTCAAAAGGTGCTAAGTTCCTTTGAAGAAAAACCACTGTCAGAAACTGAGATCAAAGAAAATCAGAAAAAATGGAAAAAATATACAGAACAAAAAACCGAGGAACCAAGTATCAATCGTTTTCCTTATTATTTCTTTGCCGGTTTTTGGGTTCGTTTTGCTGCGTTTTTGGTTGATTTGATTTGTATTGGGTCAATCACTCGCTTAACGTTAGGTATCGCAGTGAACCTAGGATGGCTTCAAGTTTCTGATTCTTATTTGAGTATCTATGGTAGTTTGTCGTTGATCGCCTATTTAGCTTATTTTATTTTATTGACGAAATGGAATCACGGACAGACGATTGGAAAAATGATTTTTGGTATTCGAGTGATCAGTTTTGATGAAGAGGAACTTTCATGGAGTACAGTATTAGTCCGTGAGGGCGCTTGTCGCTTCATTTTGAGATTTCCGTTACTTTTTATCGGCTATCTCCCAGTTATCTTTAGTAAGAAAAAACAACACATCGGTGATTATTTCTCAAATACGAGTGTAGTAACCATCAATATGATCAAAGCATTTAATCAAGAGATGAATGCTTGATGCTTTAGATAGAGAAAATGGCTGAATATGGTTATTATTCAATAAGTCGTGTCAGACAAATGATAAAACAGTGAAGGGAAGAACCTAAGTGAGACCGATCGATTTTCCTGATAAATACGACAATTTGATGCGTATTGGCCAACAGGCATTAACAGATCATCAGTACAGTCAAGCAAAAGAGCTGTTTGAACGTGCATATGAACTTGAAGCAACATTTGAAGCGAATACGTTATACGTGTTGGCACTATCAGAATTGGATATGTGGGAAGAAGCACTTCATCAAGCACTTTTGCATGAAAAACAGTATTTGATGAATGAAGAATTGGCTACTTTTTACTTTGATCTACTGATTACAGCAAAAGATTTTTTATATGCACGAAAATTGATTGCAAGTGCTGATTTTCCCGATGATTTTGAGCAAGCAGTTTTGTTGAAAATCCAACAATCAGAAGAATTAGTCGGACAGATGCGAAGACAGAAGATTCGTGAAATCTATCAACTGGTAGAAAAATTACCTTTTGAAAAACCAACTACCCAGTTGAGTTATATTCAAGAAATCGAGCAACTGCCTTACCACGAATTTATCCAGACCGCTAGAAAGTTGATCGTTTTAAAAACGGTCCATGTTCTTGTAAGGGCTAAGTTGCTTGAGTCGCTCGTTCAAGTCGAAGAAGCAGCACCAGTTGCATACTTGACGATCGAGGAAGAGTTGATCGAAGTGATACCAAAGAAAATGGTGCGTCCAGAAGAGCAAACTTCCTATCGACGAATCAAACAAATGGCGGAAGCATATGAACGAGAAGACGCCTTAATGAGTGAGAACTTGAAAGAAGAGTTTGCGATGCAATCGGCGATCGTTTATCCGATCTATGATAGCTACATTGGAAATCTTGACAAATGGTTCAAACAAACAGTAGCAACCTATACGAATCAGCCGTGTGAGGATCTTTTGGCATCTGAACAACACGAATTCACTGAAAAAAGAAATAAAATAATGACAGAACTATTATTATTCAATACGTAAAAAAACAGAGGAAAAGATAAAAAAGTCATGAAAAACGTGGATTCCCCTCGTTCAATATGTTTACAATTTGGAAGGGTTAGTGTACTATTTAAAGGTATGCATGAAACGTTTTTGATGTATCAAATGAATTTCTAAACTCGGAGGGAAATAAATGACTGCAACATTCGAAAAAAAAGGCACAAATGATGGTGTTTTAACATTTACGATCGGGCAAGATCAAATCCAAAAAGGATTGACAACTGCCTTTAATAAAGTAAAAGGAAACTTGAACGTTCCTGGATTCCGTAAAGGAAAAGTATCTCGTCAAGTATTCAACCGTATGTACGGAGAAGAAGCATTGTACGAAGATGCATTGAACGCTGTCTTACCTGAAGCATATGAAGCAGCTGTTAAAGAAGCAGCAATCGATCCAGTTTCTCAACCTAAGATCGATGTAGCAAGCATGGAAAAAGGTCAAGACTGGACAATCACAGCAGAAGTAACTGTAAAACCTGAAGTAAAATTAGGTGATTACAAAGACTTAGTGGTTGAAAAACAAGACCGCGAAGTAACAGAAGCAGACGTTGAAGAACGTATTAAACGTGAACAAGAAGCGCAAGCTGAATTAGTCATCAAAGAAGATGCTGCAGCTGAAAATGGCGACACTGTTGTCATCGATTTTGAAGGTTTCATCAACGATGAAGCATTCGAAGGCGGAAAAGGCGAAAACCATTCACTTGAATTAGGATCAGGTTCATTCATTCCTGGTTTTGAAGACCAATTAGTTGGCCACAAATCAGGCGAAAACTTAGATGTTACTGTGACATTCCCAGAAGATTATCAAGCAGAAGATCTTGCGGGTAAAGAAGCAGTCTTCAAAGTAACGATCCACGAAGTGAAAACAAAAGAAGTACCTGAACTAGATGATGAGTTCGCAAAAGATGTAGACGATGAAGTATCTACATTAGCAGAATTAAAAGAAAAATACATGAAAGAATTGACTGAAACGAAAGAAAAAGCTGCAGAAGATGCAAAAGATGAAGCAGCAATCAAATTGGCAGTCGAAAATGCGGAAATCGTTGATCTTCCACATGTTATGGTCCACGATGAAGTTCACCGTTCAATGGACGAATTCTTGAACAACATGCAACGTCAAGGAATCTCACCAGAAATGTACTACCAATTAACTGGTTCAACAGAAGAAGACTTGCACAAACAGTTTGAAGAAGAAGCAGAAATGCGTACAAAAACAAACCTTGTGATCGAAGCTGTAGCAGCTGCTGAAAACTTAGATGCAACAGAAGAAGAAATCACTGCAGAGATCCAAGAATTAGCAGAAACTTACAATATGCCGATTGACCAAATCAAACGTGTATTGACAGAAGATATGCTAAAACATGATGTGATCATGAAAAAAGCAATCGAATTGATTACAAGTACAGCAAAAGAAGCAGAATAAGCGAATAGAATTGTTGATCTGCATCTATATGAAAGAGTCCAGGCGCTTAGATGAAGCCTAGACTCTTTCGTTTTGTTTTAAACTTCTTTGATACTTTTGCTTTTTTTTAAATTATGGTATGATAGGGAAAGACTGTAAAGTCTTTGATAGTTTCTTGCGAATGAACGCAAGTTAAGGGGTGAAGACCATGTATGATAATCCAAGTGGTAATGAGACTGTACGCTGTTCTTTTTGTGGTAAAACACAAGAAGAAGTAAAGAAAATCGTAGCAGGTCCGGGGGTCTACATCTGTAACGAATGTATCGACCTATGTAAAGAAATCATTGATGAAGAATTCTATGAAGAAGCAGTACGAGAGTTTACTGAAGTACCGAAACCTTCTGAGATTCTTGAAGTATTGGATAATTATGTGATTGGACAAGAACGTGCAAAACGTTCATTGGCTGTAGCTGTTTACAATCACTATAAGCGTGTCAATCAAGAAGCAAAAGACAGCGATGATGTCGAATTGCAAAAAAGCAATATCTGCCTGATCGGTCCAACTGGTTCAGGTAAAACATTCTTAGCGCAAACATTAGCAAAAACATTGAATGTACCATTTGCCATTGCTGATGCAACAAGTTTGACAGAAGCGGGTTATGTAGGTGAAGATGTCGAAAATATCTTATTGAAACTTTTGCAATCTGCTGATTACAATGTTGAACGTGCGGAAAAAGGAATCATCTACATTGATGAGATCGACAAAATTGCACGTAAAAGCGAAAATGTATCGATCACACGCGATGTATCAGGGGAAGGTGTACAACAAGCCTTACTGAAAATCTTGGAAGGAACAGTTGCCAGTGTGCCGCCACAAGGTGGACGCAAACATCCTCATCAAGAATTCATCCAAATCGATACGACGAATGTGTTGTTCATTGTCGGTGGTGCGTTTGATGGCATCGAAACAATCGTAAAAAATCGTATGGGCGAGAAAACGATTGGTTTCGGTACACAAAACCAAAAACTCTCAGAAAATGAAAGTGTCATGCAACATATCATTCCTGAAGATCTATTGAAGTTCGGCTTGATCCCAGAGTTTATCGGACGCTTACCTGTAATGGCTGCGTTAGAAAAACTAACAACCGATGATTTAGTTCGTATCTTGACGGAACCGAAAAATGCGTTAGTGAAACAATACCAAAAATTACTTTCACTAGATGACACTGCTTTAGAATTTGAACCAGAAGCACTAAAAGCCATTGCGAAAAAAGCAATTGAGCGTAATACTGGTGCACGTGGTTTGCGTTCGATCATCGAAGAAATCATGATGGATGTCATGTTTGATATTCCTTCTGATGAAACGATCGAAAAAGTGATCATTACAAAAGAAGCTGCCGAACTTACCGGCAAACCAACAGTTATTTACAAAGACTCAGAAAAAAAAGCGGGATAAAATGAAAGGAGCAGTCGTGAAAGTTTTAGCAGCTTTTTCGACTACTCCTTTTCATTCTGTCGAAGAAAGTGGAGAGGGATTGAGCCACTTTGCCGCTTTGAAGGAGAGAGAGCATATGAAAGTCCATCATGCGGATATTGTGATCAGTGCTGTTGCACCGAAACAATATCCAGAAACAGATCTACCAGAGATTGCCTTAGCAGGTCGCTCAAATGTCGGGAAATCTTCCTTTATCAATACGCTGATCGATCGAAAGAATCTCGCACGTACATCAGGTAAACCAGGGAAAACACAAACCCTGAATTTTTATCTGATCGAAAATGCGCTGCATTTTGTCGATGTTCCAGGTTATGGTTACGCGAAAGTTTCTAAAACTGAGCGTGCGAAATGGGGACAGATGATCGAAACTTATTTGACATCGAGAGAACAATTAAAAGCTGTGGTGTCACTGGTGGATGTTCGCCATAAACCATCGCAAGAAGATATCCAAATGTATGAATTCTTAAAATACTATGATATCCCAGTAATCGTTGTTGCGACAAAAGCAGATAAGATCCCTCGTGGAAAATGGAACAAACACGAAAGCGAAATTAAAAAAGCATTGAATTTCGATCGCAATGACACATTCATTTTATTTTCTTCTGTAACTAAACAAGGAAAAGAAGAAGCGTGGAAAGCGATCGAAGACGCGATCAGCGAGTAAACAAATAAGACTTGATACTTAGGTTGAAAGGCAAACTTTCAAAAGCTAAGGCATCAAGTCTTTTTTGTTTATTTCTTTTTTTTGTCTTTTTTTGGGTCGCTTTTTGGTTTTAAAAAGCGGTCAATGTCTTCTTTTGGAGCAACGGTCTTTTCCGGATCAACGCCAAAAGATTCAAATAGTTTGTCGAAATTATCTGTACGCTCAAATTTCAATCCCATGTTTATCACCTCTTTCTTTATTTTAACATGCTACCCCTCAATCGGTGGCATAAGACGAAAAATTTTAGTTTTTTTTTATTATTCGTTATAATTTGATTATAAATAGATTTGAGAGAGGCGAGAAATATGGTGTCGAAAGAAAAAATGATGTTCCGTCTCGTGTTGACCAGAGATCGTACGAACGAAAAAGAAGAAGCCTATGATTGGTCCATGCTGACTCGTATCTTGCTTACTCCTGACTTTTTCCAATCCTCTCGTCATTCGAAAGAATCATATACCTTAATTGCACTAAAAAAAGCCTTAGAAGAAATCTCTGATGAAGAGATCGGTTGGTTTGAAATTTATCAGAATGATCTCACTTGCCGTTTCGAATTTGGCTATCATCATCTCCAAATTGATTATCAGTTTTTGTGGCAGGTATTTCAAAAAAATGAATCGGTGATTCGAAACTATCTTCAAACAAAAATGCAAAAAAATGGTATTTTTGCTTATATGAGAAGTGTCGAAGAATATTTATATCATAATACGAAAGAAATCGAAAAGCGTTTATCCTTTGAATCTGCCGAGAACATCGAGAAGTTGCCTAAAATCAAAGGTCGAAATGGGCAGATTGAGGTAGATTGTAACCAGTTTCCCGGTTATGATCTAATCGTAGAAGGGTGTTGTTTTACTTCTTGTTGGGAAATGTATTATAGTCAATATTATTATCGACTGATCCCTAAAGAGATTTTTTTGGAAATGCAACAGGTGGAGGAAATCACCCAATACGAGAATCAAGTCATTGGTATCCAGTTGTATCGCGAGCCATTTCGTTGGCAAAGTGAAGCGAATTTAAAATTTCAACAATACTATCGAGATCAATTAGGCTTTGATCATTTGTCGTGGGACAACGGCGTTGGTTTACTGAAAGAGCCATTTGTCGAGTATGCCTATACTCAGGACTCCTTGCAAGCGGTCCAGTATCAAAATCATTTGATGCAACCAACAGAAAAGAAGAAAGCAACATTTTTCGTAACAAGAAGCTATGATTTTGCTACTTACGATTACAAAGAAAAAAGAGCGAGAGGTGTCCTGAATCGTCAAGCATTTTTTCCTTGGGTCGATGAAAGCCATAGCCAGTTGATCTGTTATAAAGTGATCGATCCAACATTCATGTTAGATAAGGGAATCGATGCTTATAGTTATTATATTAATGAATACTTGAATGTTGAAGCCCCCGATGAAATGTACCAAGACTATTTGACCTCATTGCGCATTTACTTGCCGACCAAGTTTTTAGCTGATTTTCCCATCGAGGAGATCCGCGATCGATTATCAGAGATCCAATTCAAACGAATACGCAAGAGAAGAGGACGTTTAAGCTTTGATGCAGTTCAAGGAAAAAAACGTCTTCGGGTCGTCTTGTTAGATCAAGCGGAATTGTCTGGGAATCTATTGATGCAGAAAAATTAGCTGATTTCAATAATTTGCAAGAAAAGCTGGATCATACTGAGATGATCGGAAAAGTGAAATGGTAAAGTAGTTTAAAATCTAAAATATCAGAAGGCATCCATAAAAATTGAAGTATGATTTTGTGGATGCTTTCTTACTTGTAGTTGAAGTTACGTGTGTATTCAAGATTTTTATCGTTTTTGAATGTTTTTGAATGAATCTTGTTGAATGTTAAATAAAAATATGCTAGAATCTATCGTGAGGTGATCGTGGAAATGCTTACAGAAGAACGTAAACAGAAAATCCTACAACTATTGGAACAACATAAAATTGTCAAATCCCAAGAGTTAGTAGTCTTGTTAGATGCTTCTGAATCAACGATTAGACGGGATCTCCAAGAGTTAGAAGATGAAGGTTTATTGCAACGTATCCATGGAGGAGCAAAAAAAGAGGATCTTTTAGGTTTTGAACAAAACATGAGTGAAAAAACGCTCAAAAACGTTCGTGAAAAGCAAATGATTGCACGATTAGCAGCAGAACTGGTGAACAATGAGGAAGTCATTTATCTTGATGCAGGATCAACCACGTTAGAGATGATTCCTTTTTTAAAAGATAAACAGATCACTGTTGTGACCAATTCAGTGAAACATGCTGCCGCGCTAGTTGATCTACAAATCTCAACGATCGTCCTAGGGGGCCAAGTGAAACTCTCAACGAATGCAGTGTTAGGAGCTAATACACTTAGCCAATTACAGGCTTACCATTTTAATAAAGCATTTATGGGAATGAATGGCGTTCATCTTGAACGTGGATTTACTACCCCAGATCCAGAAGAAGCAGCGGTCAAACGCTTAGCCATTACAAATGCCCAAGATAGTTATGTTTTACTTGACCATACGAAGTTCAATAAGCAAACCTTTGTTTCTGTTGCACCACTGCAAGATGCCACGATCATAACCGAGCGTTGTCCACTAGAATTTCTTGACGACTACAGTGAACGGACGACAATTAAGGAGGCAAATCAATGATTTATACAGTAACACTTAATCCATCCATCGATTTTATCGTACGAGTAGATGGATTAAAACTCGGTGATTTAAATCGAATGACCGAAGATTTCAAAGTCCCTGGAGGAAAAGGGATCAATGTTTCCCGTATTTTGAAGCGCATCGATTCTGATTCGACCGCTTTAGGATTTCTTGGTGGTTTCACTGGGAATTTTATTTCTGACTGGTTGAAAGAAGAACAAATCGCAACAGCTTTTACACAAGTGGAAGAAGATACTCGGATCAACATCAAATTAAAGTCTGATTCTGAAACAGAGATCAATGGACAAGGACCAACAATCTCGGATCAAGCCATTGAACGTTTGAAAGCAGAATTAGCAACTGTTGGAGCAGACGATATCGTGGTATTATCAGGAAGCGCACCTGCGAGTTTACGTGCTGGATTCTATCAAGAATTGATTGAGATCATCCGTGAAAAAGGTGCTGAGTTTGTGATCGATACTACCGGCGATGATTTGAAAGAAGCATTAAAAAAAGAACCGTTGTTGATCAAACCAAACAATCACGAATTAGCTGAATTGTATGATGTGACATTCCGTTCCGTTGAAGATATCATTCCTTACGGCAAGAAATTATTGGCAGAAGGAGTAAAAAATGTGTTGATTTCAATGGCTGGAGATGGTGCTTTATTGTTCACAAAAGAAGGAACCTACCGTTCCAATGTATTAGTTCGACCATTGAAAAATTCAGTGGGTGCCGGAGACTCGATGATTGCTGGTTTTATCGGTTCATATAGCAAACATAGAGATGCGGTAGAAGCGTTCAAGTGGGGCGTGGCATGTGGAAGTGCAACTGCTTTTTCGGATGATTTAGCGGTTCGCCCATTCATTGATGAATTGTTACCAGAAGTAGAAATAACAAAAATTGATTAATATCGTGGGGGATAAATCATGGAAATCAAAGACTTAATGATTAAAGATGCGATGATCATGGATCTACAGGCAACTGATAAAAAAGGCGCCATCGATGAAATGGTCCAAAAAATGTATGATGCAGGTCGTATCTCAGATATCGAAACTTATAAACAAGGGATCTTAGCTCGTGAAGCTCAAACATCCACTGGGCTAGGCGATGGCATTGCAATGCCACATGCGAAGAATGCTGCTGTCAAAGAAGCAACAGTTTTGTTTGCGAAAAGCAATAAAGGCGTAGATTATGAAGCACTAGATGGTCAACCAACTTTCTTATTCTTTATGATCGCCGCACCAGAAGGAGCAAACGACACACATTTGCAAGCATTAGCTGCCTTATCACGTTTATTAATCGATCCAGATTTTGTTGGAAAATTAAAAGAAGCAGGAACACCGGAAGAAGTCCAAGAATTGTTCCAAACAGCTGAACAACAAAAAGAAGCAGAAGCGGTAGCAGAACAAGAAGAAGCAGCACAAACAGCGGCTTCATCTAATAAAAAATTCGTTGTTGCAGTTACTGCATGTCCGACAGGGATCGCCCATACTTACATGGCTGAAGATGCGCTGAAGAAAAAAGCCAAAGAGATGGGTGTTGAGATCAAAGTTGAAACAAACGGTTCAGAAGGAATCAAAAACCGTTTGACTGCTGAAGATATTGCTCGTGCAGATGGCGTCATCATTGCGGCTGATAAAAAAGTCGAAATGAATCGTTTTGACGGAAAAGAATTAGTCAATCGTCCAGTAAGTGATGGTATTCGAAAAACTGAAGAATTGATCAACTTAGCTGTCAGTGGCTCAGCACCAGTTTTCCATGGTGATGGAAAAGAAAAATCTTCTGACGAAGGAAATGCAGATGGAACGATCGGCCAACGAATCTATAAAGATTTGATGAACGGTGTTTCTCACATGTTACCATTCGTTATCGGTGGTGGGATTGCCATTGCATTATCATTCATGGTCGACCAATTCATGGGTGTACCACAAGATCAATTAGCAAACCTTGGGAATTACAACCAAGCAGCAAGCTGGTTCAATCAAATTGGACAAGCTGCATTTGGCTTTATGTTACCAGTTTTAGCAGGATTCATTGCTTCAAGTATTGGTGACCGTCCTGGATTGATCGTTGGTTTTGCAGCGGGAGCATTAGCAAATACTGGCGGTGCTGGGTTCTTAGGTGCCTTGATCGGTGGTTTCTTAGCAGGTTATGTGATCGTCTTCTTACGTAAATTGTTTAAAAACTTGCCTAAGTCACTGGAAGGAATCAAAACGATTCTATTCTATCCTGTTTTTGGATTATTGATTACCGGTTTCTTGATGTTGATGGTCAATGTACCGATGAAAGCACTGAATGATGGTTTGAATAGTTTCTTATCTGGACTTAGCGGTTCAAATGCTGCATTATTAGGTGCGTTACTTGCTGGGATGATGGCTGCCGATCTAGGTGGACCAATCAATAAAGCAGCATATGTGTTCGGTACAGCAACATTAGCAACCACTGTCGCAACCGGTGGTAGTGTTGTGATGGCTTCCGTTATGGCAGGAGGAATGGTTCCACCATTAGCTATCTTCGTTTCAACACGTTTGTTTAAAAATAAATTCAGTAAAACAGACCAAGATGCTGGCTTGACAAACATTGTTATGGGGCTCTCCTTCGTAACCGAAGGATCGATTCCATTCGCCGCAGCTGATCCAATCAGAGCCATTCCAAGTTTCATTATTGGTTCTGCATTGACAGGTGGTTTAGTGGGAGCATTTGGTATCAAATTGTTAGCACCACATGGCGGGATCTTCGTTGTCTTCTTACTAAGTCATCCGATTATGTATCTTGTATTCATTGCAATTGGTGCAATTGTTTCTGGAGTAATTTATGGTGCTTTAAGAAAATCACCAGATGCTGTTAAAGTAGCCTAATCTTTATTAAAAATATAAAACAGACTAAGAATAGTGGGTAAGGTATTCGACGGAATATCTTGTCCACTATTTTCTTGTAATCAAGTATAGTGAGAGTGAAAGGAAGCTCGAACATGATCTCATGGACTTGAAGTCCGTGTAAGGGAAAGTCGAATCGGAATGAATCTGTGAAGATTTTTCAATCAAATAGTGAAGGAGGTTGGGACGGAAGGGTATAGCCTTATTTCCGAAGAGGGGACTTTTGTTCCCGCCGTTTATTCGGTTATAGGCGTGGGGGAGAACTAATGTCCGACTTCTCTTTTTTTTACTTGTGTTAGTAGATAATCAAATCTGATTCTCTAAGATGTAATTGGTCTGGTATTCTCAATAGGTTGAAAAATTATTTCTAGTGACTGAAGAATAGTATCGCAAAAACGTTAAGTGGCCCTTTATGTTGTCTCAAATTCTGGCTTTTTGCTGAAGCGATTTAACCATGCGTCAGACTATTCTTGAATCAATGACTAATGTGATGTTGAAGACGTTTTACAAGAAGATTCCCTTTATCGAATAGGGGGTTAATGCTATAATTAGAAGGATTGATAATAGAAAGGATGTTGTGAATGTCATCCAAAGAAAACTTATTAAAGGGAATGAACCCTCGTCAAAAAGAAGCGGTTCTACATACAGATGGCCCGCTTTTATTAATGGCTGGTGCCGGTAGTGGAAAAACACGTGTTTTGACTCATCGAATCGCTTATTTGATTGAAGAAAAAGAAGTGAATCCATGGAATATTTTGGCAATCACCTTTACCAATAAAGCGGCGAAAGAAATGAAAGAACGGGTCAATGCCATTTTAGAAACAGGTGGCGAAGATGTCTGGGTCTCTACCTTTCACTCGATGTGTGTCCGTATTTTAAGACGAGATGTGGATTATATCGGCTATAATCGAAACTTTACGATCATTGATTCTTCGGAACAATTATCATTGATGAAACGAATTTTGAAAGAGTTGAATATCGATCCTAAAAAATACGATCCAAGAAGCTTGTTAGGATCAATCTCGCAAGCAAAAAATAGTTTGTTGTCACCAGAGGCTTTTGCCAAAATGCAAGGCAGTTATTATGAAGAAATTGCCGCAATATGTTATGCAGCATACCAGAAGGAACTCCTATACAACCAATGTATGGATTTTGATGATCTGATCATGAATACGATCCGTTTATTTGACGAGCATCCAGATTCATTGACGTATTATCAAAATAAATTCCATTACATCCATGTAGATGAATATCAAGATACGAACCACGCACAATATACGTTAGTCAATCTATTAGCTGGACGGTTCAGAAATCTTTGTGTAGTTGGGGATGCAGATCAAAGTATTTACGGCTGGCGTGGAGCAGATATGCAAAACATCTTGGATTTTGAAAAAGATTATCCAGATGCCGCGGTGATCTTGTTAGAACAAAATTATCGCTCAACGAAAACGATCTTGAATGCAGCGAATCAAGTCATCGAAAACAACCGCAATCGTAAACCCAAAAATCTTTGGACAGAAAACCAAGACGGTAACAAAATCACGTACTATCGAGCAGACAATGAGCGTGACGAAACACGTTTTATTGTAGAAAGAATGCAAGAAGAGATCCAGACGAATCGTCGCAATTATGGAGACTTTGCTATTCTTTACCGAACAAATGCCCAATCACGTGTCATGGAAGAAACCTTACTGAAAGCCAATATTCCGTACAAAATGGTTGGAGGTCACAAATTCTATGATCGAAAAGAAATCAAAGATGTTTTGGCGTATCTTAATGTGATGGCAAATCCTCAAGATTCATTGAGTTTTGAGCGGATCGTCAACTCACCAAAACGTGGGATTGGACCAGGATCGGTGGAAAAACTTCGTAGCTTTGCCACGATGCACGAATGGCCCTTGCTAGAGGCTGCAAGAAATGTTGAGTTAGCGAACATCGGCGGAAAAGCAGGAACACAGTTAGGCTCTTTTGGCGAGATGATGCATCAATTGACTGAAATGATCCCTTATTTGACCGTTACAGAGTTAACCAAAGAAGTCTTAGAACGTAGTGGCTATTTGGATGATCTAAAAATCCAAAATACATTAGAATCCCAAGCACGTATCGAAAACTTAGAAGAGTTTTTGACGGTGACTCAAGAATTTGATAAACAATTTGAAAAAGAAGGGCTAGAGAATGCTGATTCGCCAGAGGACAAGCTGGTCGTCTTTTTAAATGACCTTGCACTTGTATCAGATATCGATAGCTTAGAAGAAGAAACGAAGCAAGTGACATTGATGACCTTACATGCTGCGAAGGGTCTAGAGTTTCCAGTCGTCTTTTTGATCGGTCTAGAAGAAGGTGTCTTTCCACTTTCTCGTGCCTTGATGGAGGAAAGTGAACTGGAAGAGGAACGCCGTTTGGCCTATGTAGGGATCACCAGGGCAGAAGAAGCATTGTTTATGACCAATGCGTTTTCACGGATTTTATATGGTCGTACGCAATACAATCGACCTTCACGATTTTTAGAAGAAATCGATCAAGAATTATTAGATATCCACGGGATGCGACCAACTTCCAATGCCTCTCAGCCGTCTCCTCTTCGTGCGAATAACGCGACACCTAAGTACCAACAGCCGACAAAAGCAGGTGTATCAGCAAAAGTCGCTACAGGTGGCGAAACAGGTGGTTGGAAGCCAGGAGATAAAGTCAAACATAAAAAATGGGGACCTGGTACAGTGGTTAGAGTTAGTGGTGATGCAAAAGACCTTGAGCTTGATATTGCATTTCCAAGTCAAGGAGTCAAACGTGTATTAGCCGCTTTTGCACCAATCGAAAAAGTTTAGTTCAATAGGGGGAGAAAAAGATGGAACACGAAATGACGATCGATGAAGCGACAAAAAAAGCAGAAGAACTCAGAGTGCAGTTAGATCGTTGGTCTCGTGAGTATTATGTGTTGGACCAGCCAACGGTAGAAGATTATATCTATGACAAAACCTATGCCGAATTAGTGGCGATCGAAGAACAATATCCAGATCTGATCACCGCAGATTCACCGACCCAACGAGTAGGTGGAAAGATTCTTTCCTCATTTGAAAAAGTCACACATGACATTCCATTATATAGTTTGAACGATGTCTTCAATAAAGAAGAACTCTTAGTATTTGATCAACGTGTCCAAAAAGCAATCGGCCGTCCAGTCGATTATTGTTGTGAACTGAAAATCGATGGACTATCGGTATCTTTACGATATGAGAATGGTGAGTTTGTACGGGGAGCAACTCGGGGAGATGGTTCGGTCGGCGAAAATATCACAGAAAACTTAAAAACGGTGCGTTCTGTTCCAATCAAATTAAAAGAACCGATGAGTATCGAAGTACGTGGTGAATGTTTTATGCCGAAACGTTCATTCGTTAAATTGAACCAAAAAAATGAAGAAGAAGGCAAACCAGTCTTTGCCAATCCTCGTAATGCAGCAGCAGGTTCATTGCGCCAGTTAGATTCCAAGATCACAGCGAAAAGGAATCTTGATACGTTCTTATATACCGTAGCAGATTTTGGACCGATGCAAGCGACGACGCAATACGAAGCGTTAGAAGAATTAGACAAAATCGGTTTCCATACGAACCATGAAAAACGTCTTTGTCATTCAATCGACGAAGTTTGGGCGTTCATTGAAGAATACCATGAAAAACGTAAAGATCTCCCTTACGAGATTGACGGGATCGTTATTAAAGTCAATGATTTTTCATTGCAAGACCAATTAGGTTTTACGGTCAAAGCTCCACGGTGGGCGACGGCCTATAAGTTTCCGCCAGAAGAAGTAGAGACGGTCATCGAAGAAATCGAATGGACGGTCGGCAGAACGGGTGTAGTGACACCGACAGCGATCATGACACCGGTTCGTGTGGCTGGTACGACAGTCAGCCGTGCTAGTCTGCATAATGGCGATTATATCCAAATGAAAGATATCCGCTTGAATGATACTGTCCAAATCTACAAGGCAGGGGATATCATCCCTGAAGTCGCACAAGTCATTTTAGATAAACGTCCAAAAGACAGCGAGCCTTATAAAATGCCCGAACATTGCCCTGTCTGTCACAGTGAGTTGGTTCATTTAGATGAAGAAGTTGCCTTGCGTTGCATCAATCCAAAGTGTCCCGCACAAATGAAAGAAGGACTGAACCATTTCGTTTCCCGAAATGCGATGAACATCGATGGCTTAGGACCAAGAGTCTTGGAACAGATGTATGACAAGAAGTTAGTCGCTGATGTTGCTGATCTCTATAAACTAACAGAAGAAGAATTATTGACGTTAGATAAAATCAAAGAAAAATCAGCGAATAATATTTTAACAGCAATCGACAATAGCAAAGAGAACTCGGTAGAACGTTTGATCTTTGGTTTAGGTATCCGTCACGTTGGCGCAAAAGCAGCGAAAATCTTAGCGGAGCATTTTGGCGATTTAGAAACGTTGAGTCGCAGCGATTTTGAATCGATCATCCAATTAGATACGATCGGGGATATCATTGCAGATAGTGTAGTGACTTATTTTGACAACGAAGAAGTCCACGAGTTGATGGAAGAACTTAAACAAGCAGGTGTCAACCTTGAATACAAAGGCATTCGTTCGACACAGCTGAAAGAAGTAGAATCGCCGTTTAAAAACAAGACGATCGTGTTGACAGGCAAATTAACTCGATTCACAAGAGAAGAAGCCAAAGAAACGATTGAAAACCTTGGTGGAAAAGTCACTGGCAGCGTCTCTAAAAAAACGGATATCGTTGTCGCTGGCGAAGATGCAGGTAGTAAATTAACGAAAGCCCAAGAGTTAGGGGTCGAGGTTTGGACGGAAGATCAGATGGCTGAAGCGTTAGCGGAGAGTCATCCTGCTGAGGAAGCAGAATAATTTTTCAGATAAATTTCAAGAAAGAATTTCAGAATGCGAATTTCTTATGTTAAAATAAGAAGCAAAGTTTTCATTTAGGAAAGAAGGGGTACTATGGCGATTAGTGAAGAACAAGTAAAACATGTAGCGAAGTTAGCCAAATTGAAATTTGCCGACGAAGAGCGCGCAGGTTTTACTGACCAATTAGGAAAAATCATTGACATGGTAGAAATGCTGGAAGAAGTAGACACAGAAGGCGTACCATTTACATCAAACGTCGTTGAGACTGTCAACGTTATGCGACAAGACCGTGCACAACTAGGTTGGAGCAGAGATGAATTATTAAAAAATGTACCAGAAAAAGAAGATGGTTTCATCAAAGTACCAGCAATCATCGATAATGGGGAGGCTGGCGCATAATGACAGAATTATACAATCGTTCATTAGAAGAACTACACGACTTATTAGTGTCAAAAGAAATCACTGCACAAGACTTAGTGAGAGCTACATTTGATCGCATCAAGGAAACAGAACCCTCGATCGATGCATTCATCACATTGAATGAAGAGAAAGCTTTAGCCCAAGCCAAAGCTTTGGACGAAAAAGGTATCGACGAAAACAATGTTCTTTCAGGTATCCCGATCGGTATCAAAGACAATATCGTGACGAAAGATCTTTTAACGACAGCAGCTTCAAAGATCCTTTATAATTTTGAACCGATCTACGATGCGACAGTCATGGAAAAAGTATACGAAGCAGACATGATCCCTGTTGGTAAATTGAACATGGATGAATTTGCAATGGGCGGAAGTACCGAAACTTCTTACTTCAAAAAAACAAAGAACGCTTGGGATCAAACAAAAGTTCCTGGCGGATCATCTGGTGGTTCAGCAGCTGCAGTTGCCGCAGGACAAGTGCCAGTTTCTCTAGGTAGTGACACTGGTGGAAGTATCCGCCAACCAGCCGCTTTCAATGGAATCGTAGGAATGAAGCCAACTTATGGTCGTGTTTCCCGTTTCGGTTTGATTGCATTTGCTTCATCTTTAGACCAAATCGGTCCAATGACCCGGACAGTCAAAGATAACGCATTAGCATTGACCGCAATCAGTGGCTACGACGAAAAAGACGGTACTTCATCTGGTGTATCTGTCCCTAACTTTGCAGAAGGTTTGTCTGGTGATATTAAAGGAATGAAGATTGCTTTACCTAAAGAATACTTAGGTGAAGGTGTCGATGAAGGCGTGAAAGAAGCAATTCTTAAAGCAGCTGAAACATTCCGTTCATTAGGTGCAACAGTAGAAGAAGTTAGCTTACCTCATTCAAAATATGGCGTGGCTGTCTACTATATCATTGCTTCATCTGAAGCTAGTTCGAACTTGCAACGTTTTGACGGTATTCGTTATGGATATCGTTCAGAAGATGTCAAGAACTTGGATGACGTTTATGTCAATTCACGTTCTGAAGGTTTCGGAGAAGAAGTAAAACGCCGGATCATGTTAGGAACGTTCTCATTGAGTGCAGGTTACTATGACGCGCATTTCAAAAAAGCAGGACAAGTCCGTACATTGATCAAGCGTGACTTTGAAAAAGTTTTCGCGGATTATGATTTGATCATCGGCCCTTCTTCACCAACAGTTGCGTTCGGTCTTGGTGAAAATATCAACGACCCAATCACGATGTATATGAGTGATATCTTGACGATCCCAGTGAACTTGGCAGGACTACCAGGTATGTCAGTACCTGCAGGCTTATCGGAAGGGTTACCAGTTGGCTTACAGATCATCGGTAATTATTTCGAAGAGAAAACCATGTATCAAGCAGCTTATGCGTTTGAGCAAGCGACAGAGTTCCATCGTCAACAACCAGCTATTTTAGGAGGGAAAGCCGAATGAATTTTGAAACAGTCATTGGACTTGAAGTCCATGTGGAATTAAAAACCAACTCAAAAATTTTCTCTCCAGCTCCTGCGCATTTTGGTGCTGAACCAAACAGCAACACCAATGTGATCGACTGGGGATACCCTGGAGTTTTACCAGTAATGAATAAAGCAGCGCTGGAATTTGGGATGCGTGCAGCGTTAGCATTGAATTGCGAAATTTCGAAAGATACTCATTTTGACCGCAAAAACTATTTCTATCCAGACAATCCCAAAGCTTACCAAATCTCACAATTCGATCAACCAATCGGTCATGATGGCTGGATCGAGATCGAAGTAGAAGGTAAAAAGAAAAAAATCCGCATTGAACGTGTACATTTAGAAGAAGATGCAGGGAAAAACATGCACGGCATCGGTGGATACTCTTATGTCGATCTAAACAGACAAGGAACACCATTGATCGAGATCGTTTCAGAAGCAGACATGCGTTCACCAGAAGAAGCCTATGCTTATTTAGAAGCTTTACGTTCTGTGATCCAATTTACTGAAGTCAGTGACGTGAAATTAGAAGAAGGTTCAATGCGTTGTGATGCGAACATTTCTTTACGCCCTTATGGACAAGAAGAATTTGGGACAAAAGCAGAATTGAAAAACTTGAACTCTCTTTCTTTTGTCAAAAAAGGTTTAGCATTTGAAGAAAAACGCCAAGCAAAAGTATTATTATCTGGTGGAGAGATCCAACAAGAAACTCGTCGCTTTGATGAAACGACGAATAAGACGATCTTGATGCGTGTCAAAGAAGGGTCAAGTGACTATCGTTATTTCCCAGAACCTGATATTCCAAGATTCGTGATCGATGACGAATGGATCCAACGAGTGAAAGCAAGCTTACCAGAAATGCCAGCTTCTCGTCGTGTACGCTACATCAGCGAATTAGGCTTACCAGAGTATGATGCGAAAGTATTGACGCTATCAAAAGAAATGTCTGATTTCTTTGAAGTAACATTGGAAAACGGAGCAGATGCCAAACAAGCTTCAAACTGGTTGATGGGTGAAGTATCAGCATACTTAAACAGTGAGAAATTGGAATTAGCTGAAACGAAACTAACACCTGAAAACTTAGCGGGTATGATTCTTTTGATCGCAGATGGCACGATCAGCTCTAAAATTGCGAAAAAAGTCTTTCGTGAGTTGATCATGAATGGCGGAGATGCACAAAGTGTTGTTGAAGCAAACGGTTGGGTCCAATTATCTGACCCAGCGAAGTTATTACCGATCATCAATGAAATCTTAGATAACAATCAACAATCTGTTGATGATTTCAAAAACGGAAAAGACCGTGCAGTAGGTTTCTTAGTTGGACAAATCATGAAAGCTACTAAAGGACAAGCAAACCCAGGTGTGGTCAACAAATTGCTAAATGAAGAATTAGCGAAACGATAGAGGGATGCTATGAAAAAAGCGCGTGTGATCTATAATCCGGTCTCAGGTAAAGAATTGTTAAAACGTAATCTTGCCGACATCCTCCAAGCTTTGGAGGAGTCGGGCTATGAAGCAAGTGCTTATGCAACGACTCCGGAAGAGGACTCGGCAAAAAATGAAGCACGACGAGTCGCTGAGTTAGGTTTTGATCTTGTCGTTGCTGCTGGTGGCGATGGGACGATCAATGAAGTCGTTAATGGTATCGCCTCATTGGAAGTTAGACCTAAAATGGCGATCATTCCAGCGGGAACGACCAATGACTATGCTCGCGCCTTGAAGATTCCTAGAGATAATATCAAGGCAGCAGCAGAAGTCATCAAAAAGAATCAAACAGTCAAAATGGATATCGGTCAATCCGATAATAGCTATTTCATCAATATTGCAGCTGGTGGCTACTTGACAGAATTGACCTACGAAGTTCCTTCCGAATTGAAAAGTATTTTTGGCTATCTTGCATATTTGGCAAAAGGAGCAGAAATGTTACCACGTGTCAAACCGATCAAGATGCACTTGAAGTATGACGAAGGCGAATATAATGGCAATGCTTCGATGTTCTTTTTAGGGTTGACGAATTCCGTTGGTGGCTTTGAACAAATTGCGCCTGATGCAAAGCTAGATGATGGAAAATTCTCTTTGATCATCGTCAAAACGGCGAATATTTTTGAGATCCTACACATTGCTGCCTTAATGCTCAATGGAGGGAAGCATGTCGATGATCCAAGAGTCATCTATACGAAAACAAGTTCTCTTTATGTTGAAACCGAAGATAATGCGAATCGCCCTGTCATGATCAATTTAGATGGCGAATACGGTGGGAATGCTCCGATGCATTTTCAAAATCTTCATCAGCATATCGAGTTTTATGCAAATACAGATCAAATTCCAGATGAGGCAATCACTGGTTTTGAGGAAGAAGAGCTAGAAGAAGTTAGCAAAGAATTCGTCAAAGAAGTAGAACGTTTGACGGATGAAGATATCGATGGCGATGGCAAAATTGCTGACAAGGATCAGAACTGAGCAGGATTGGACGACTATTAGAAGGAAAAAGCAAAGATCATAGGATTACTTGTTTTTTCCAATAGACTGAAGAAAAAAGGGCTGGGAATGAATGGATCTCCCAGCTCTTTCCTTTGTTGAACGGACAAAATTAGAAACCATTCAAAAGAATAGGAGTAATGAAATGACACAAACAATTAAGAAAAATGAACGGTATACTGTTGATATCATCGATTTAAGTTACGAAGGATTAGGTGTTGCGAAAATTGATGGCTATCCATTATTTATTGAAAATGCTTTGCCAGGTGAACAAGTGGAGATCCTTGTCGTAAAAGCAGGCAATAAATTTGGCTACGGTAAGGTCGAAAACTGGTTGACGACGTCACCAGACCGTCAAGAAATCACTAGTAATGTTCTATTGCGTACAGGAATCGCTCCTTTAGCCCATTTAAGTTATGAGCAACAATTAGTATTCAAACAAAAACAAGTCGAACATGTTTTAGCTAAAATCGCTAAAATGCCTGAAGTCACAGTACAACCAACGATCGCTATGGAAGAACCTACAGGCTATCGTAATAAAGCACAGATTCCTGTTCGTCGCGTCGAAGGCGAATTAGTGACTGGTTTTTACAAGAAAAATAGTCATGACTTAGTGGAAATAGAAGATTTCTTCATCCAAGACCCACAAATCGATCAAGCCATCATCAAGGTAAGAGACATCTTGCAACGTTTCCAAGTACGTGGCTACAATGAAGAAAAAAATGAAGGACAAATTCGTCATATCATTGTTCGTAGAGGTCATTACACGCATCAAATGATGGTGGTTTTAGTCACTCGAAAAGAAAAATTCTTCAAATCGAAAGAAATCGCTGAAGCTATCCATGAAGCTTTACCGGAAGTAGTGTCAGTGATCCAAAATATCAACGAAGAAAAAACGAATGTCATTTTAGGAGAAAAAGAAAAAGTTCTTTTTGGTCAATCGTATATCGAAGATCAGTTACTTGGTAAGACCTATCGTATTTCTTCTAAATCCTTTTATCAGGTCAATACATTACAAACCGAAGTATTGTATCAAAAAGCGATCGAATTTGCTGAATTGAAAAAAGAGGATGTCGTGATTGATGCATATTCAGGAATTGGAACGATTGGTTTATCCATAGCGGATCAAGTAGCAAATGTTTATGGCATGGAAATCGTACCAGCAGCGATTGAAGATGCGCAGTTCAACGCGTTGACAAACAAAATCGAAAATGCGCATTATGAAGTTGGAAAAGCGGAAACAGTCATGAAAAAATGGCAAGAAAAAGGAATCAAACCAACTGTTTTAGTTGTCGATCCTCCAAGAAAAGGCTTAGACGCACGCTTTATTGATTCAGCGATCGAGATGGCTCCTGAGCGAATCGTTTACATCTCATGCAATCCTGCAACTTTTGCTAGAGATGTGAAGTTGTTTGCAGAAGACGGTTATCAGTTAGAAAAAGTCCAACCAGTTGATTTATTCCCACAAACGCACCATGTAGAATGTGTCGGATTATTACGCAAAGGGTAAGTGATTTAAATAGATGAGCGCAAGGCATTATATCCTATACACTCATTTTAGAAGACGTTTCTGTCAAAAGAAACGTCTTTTTTTATACAATTGTTTGAGTGAAATAAGCGATTTGAAAGTAAAGAGAGTTATTTTAAAACTGACATAAATCTTTTAATGCTTTATAAATATAGTGTATAATAAATAGAGAGTATATCGTTCAGTTATAAAAAAATTTCGAGTAAACGTTCTTTCTCATCAGAGGACAGATAAAAAAATAAAAATCCAATGTGTAAAAGGAGTCCTTACATGATAAAAATGGTGACCAAGCAAATGGCAGAACTTTCAGCAAGTCGAGCACTTATATCATTCAGCTTTTCCAAAATCTGAACAAGTGCCTATGGGAACATTGCTGAAGTGTTCAAAGAGAGAGGGTATCGATTTTATTGCTTATTACGATGAAGAAAAGTTTATCGGTCTAGCGTATCTCATTACATTTGAAAACTTGACGTACCTCTGGTATTTAGCGGTAGTTCAAGACTTACGCAGTCAAGGCTACGGGGCGCAAGTATTATCACATATCAAAGAGAACTATCCAGATAATTGCATTGTATTAAATTTAGAGGCAGAAAATCCAGCTGCTAGCAACAATGAGCAAAGAAAAATCCGTAAAGCATTTTATCATAGGAATGGCTATCGATCAGACCATCACATTGTGAAGATGGGGGGAGAGAAACTAGAGATCCTTTTTACTAATGGAGTGTTTGAAATTGAAAACTATCAAAAGATTTTTAAACGTTTTTGGGGTCCAATCTTGATTATACTGGCAGGGCCAAAGATTGTGAAAAATAACTAAAGTTTGTCGAATGATGACTCATATCTATATAGGGTCAAAGTATCTTTAGATCATTTTCCTGAAAATTACCATAATTTATGCTCTGATAAAAAGCGCTAGAAATACAGGATAAATCGATTATAGGGAAACTTATCAAATATCAACATGCTTGGATGTGGCTTGGGACTGGATGATGGAACACGCTTCTGATATCACGAGTGAGTTCTTTTCCGTCGTGGAGTCTTCTCAATGAAGATACATGATTAAAATTCGACATGTGGGGCGGTAGTTCCCATATGACTTCTCTTAGTCATATTGACAGGGATTCCTATCGGCGTCATATTTTATCGTGCTTTAGTCTATGATGGATCACTGGATGCAGGAAAAACGATCATCAGTACGTTGTTATTAGGCATTGCAGTCGCGATCTGTTCGACTATGCTTGCGTTACCATTAGCTTTTTTGACGGTCAGTACAAAGATCACAGAGAAAAAAAGGCTAGATATCGTTTTGCAGATTCCGTTTATGAAACCTCTATATATTGCAACTATTTGCTGGATCTTATTTACCTAACGTCGTGAGCTATTTCAATAGCTGCTTACTTTTATAAGAGATTTATCAGAAAACTTTTTGGGTCTTGTATTAACGATGAGTTTTCATCTTTTTTCTTTTATTTTGACGATCTTAAAAAATGCGTTACTGAACCTCGGTGCTGCTCTAGATGAAAGTGCAGTGATTTTTGGTGGTGGCATTTTTATCGTTTGCGCCAAGTGATTTTCCCGTTGATCACTGGAAATTCTACCATTGGTGCTTTTCTTGCGTTTGTCAAAGCAGTTTAAGCGTATCGCACACCGCAACGATTGGCCAAAGCATTGGTTTTTCTAGTTGTTACGGCGATTCCTCATCATGCCACGATTGCACCAATCAACTTCCAGGTAGCAACAAGTTAGTGCTCTTCATTTGCTTTTTGTATTAGGTTTTTATAATGAGAAAAGTTACGTGATCTTATCCTGTGATGAACACACAAAAACCGTGCGCTTTTATGATAAAATCATAAAGAAATCAATAAGTTTGAAGTTTCCAAGTAAAAATGTGTTACAATAACGAAGTGTGTATCATAGTAGTAAAAAAGTGAATAGAGTAAAAGAGGGAAACAGATGAATTCAAAAGAAAAAATGCTTGAAATAATCAAAAAGAAACAAGGTGGCGGTCGAGTAGAAAAGATGGCTACTCCAAAAAATGATCGTAGCAATATGAGAAAAGGACCTAAAATCTATAATAAATAGTAAACGCCTGACGAGTATCGGCTAAATTATTTGTTAATAAAAACTGACATCAGTGATTAATCACTGGTGTTTTTTTGTCTTAAAATAAAGAAGTAGGTCTTTAAAAACATAAAAGTTCATACAAATATAAAGGATTAATGGTTAAAAAAAGTAGAGAGAACTGATTACTTGAAAAAAATACGTTATCTATTTTAATTTTTTTAAATTACATTAATTGAAATGTAAAAAAACGATAGTTATTGTTATTTTATTATATGTTGTTTTTTAACACAAAATAATTAATAAATAAAAAATACAGAAAAAAGCTTTTTTAATAATGTTTTTATTTATATTCGCATGGTTATTTCATAAGAAATTCAATTTAAAGAAAAAAATGTGTTTCGAAAAAAGTTATTTAATGTTAAGGTGTTGATGAAGGTAGCTAGGAGTAAATATAACTAAATCCTATTTTATTTACGATGAGTTATCTCCTTTTCAAAGAAATTATTATTTGATAATGAAATAGGAGGGAGAAAAAATGGAAGAATATTTCTCAATAATTCCTGAAGAATTAAATGAGAAAACTGGACTGAATGGGAGGCAAATCGAAGAAAGGATCTTAAAAAACAAATCGAATCAACTGGATACGCAATCTGCTGGAAAAACGACAAAAGAAATTATTCTGAAAAATTGTATGACTTTATTTAATTTTTTAAATATCATGTTGTTTATTACAGTTATATCTATCGGGTCCTTTAGAAATAGCTTTTTTATGGTTTCGATTTTAGTCAATACATCCATGGGGATATTTCAGGAAATCAAAGCGAAAAAAACGATTGAAAAACTGAGTGTTCTAAAGCAAAATCAAGTGACTGTCTTGCGTGAAGGGAAAGAGGTGACGATCAAAAAAGAAGAAATCGTCTTAGATGATCTTCTATTTTTAGCAAAGGGTATGCAAGTGCCAGTGGATGTTTGTGCGCTTTCTCAAGGATTGTTCGTCGATGAATCAATGATTACAGGAGAATCAGAGCTAGTCGAAAAAATGAGAGGGGATACGATTTATTCTGGCAGTTTAGTGATGCAGGGAAAAATTAAATCAATTGTTACCCAGGTGGGTGAAGAAACATACATAGCAAAATTAACGAAGGAAGCCAAATCATTTAAACCAATGCGTTCAAAAATACAAATAGCCATCGATCGCATTTTGAGAGTGATTGCGATAGGCATTATTCCTATTGCACTACTTGTGCTGCTGAATCAATTTGTTCTCAGTGCCATGGATCTATCTTTAGTTGAGTCTAGGAAACTAGCGATTATTGGTAGCACAACTGCGATTTCTAGTTTGATTCCAGAAGGATTAGTATTGTTGACTTCTGTCGCTTTAGCTGCTGGAGTGATCAAACTTTCTAAAATCAAGGTTTTAGCTCAAAGTTTGCCGGCAATCGAGACACTTGCAAGAGTCGATGTATTGTGCCTTGATAAAACAGGCACAATCACAGAAGGAAAAATGAGTGTTGAAGAAGTGGTCTATTATCATAATACCAAAGAAGAAGTAGATGCAACGATTGCATTTTTACTCAAACAAGATACGGAATCAAATATGTCCACGGAAGCATTAAAGAAAGTATTTCATGAAGACACTTCTTATCGGTTCAAAAAAGAAAACTATGTGCCATTTTCTTCTGAGAGCAAATCGCAAGCGATTGAAATAAACGGTCAAGGAACGTTTGTACTTGGTGCTTTCGACTTGATTGTAAATAATATCGAAACATCAATAAAATTAGAGATCGAAAGTGCTTTAAAAGCAGGTTATCGTATCCTTGCTTTCGCACATACACCTTCTTCTATCCTGAATAATCAAGTACCGAAAGACGGTCAGATCATTGCCTTGATCTTGATCAAAGATAAAGCAAAATCAGATGCCAAACAAATACTTACCTATTTCAAAGAACAAGGAATCAAAGTGAAAATCATCTCGGGAGATCATCCAGATACCGTTGCAGGTATTGCAAGGGATGTTGGGATCAAAGGAAAAGCAATCAGTTCAAAAGAGATACCTGACTCAAAAAATGAATTGCGAGAAATCGTAGAAGAAACCAGTATTTTCGGCCGCATCACACCAGATCAGAAAAGAGACTTGGTTCAAGCTTTGCAAGAGAACGGACATACAGTAGCCATGGTTGGAGATGGGATCAATGATATCTTGGCACTGAAAAAATCAGATTGTGGAATCACCTTTGGGATAGCAAGTGAAGCGGTGAAATCAGTGACTCATTTTATTTTACTAGAAGGGAACTTCTCAGTTTTGCCACAAGTTGTCAGAGAAGGAAGAAAAGTAATCAATAATATCAATCGTGTTGCTGGGATGAATATCTTACGTGTGATCTATGTGTTAACTCTGATCTTATTATTGACCTTTTCTAGGCAGCTGTTTCCGATTGAATCGATCAATCTTGCTTTAGTTAGTTCTTTAGCAATCGGTGTACCTTGTGCATTGTTGATTTTAGAAAATGACGACCAAAAAATCAAAGATAATTTCTTCCGACGAATCAAAACCTATGTTATTCCAGCAGGTGTGACGATTGGTTTGACCATCATGGTCATGTATATGATTACATATTATGCACCTATCTATTCGAAATTTGTAGGAAATATCGAAGTACAATTATATGTAGATTTTGTCGTTGACGCCACGTTAATCATTGGGCTGACTCAATTTTATTTATTGTATTTACTTTGCCGCCCACTAACGGTTTATCGGATCAAAATTTTGTTTTTCTCTCTAGCTTTATTTTTTATTAGCTACTTTATTCCTGTTGTGAATGAATTTTTTGGCTTGTCGCCGGTGCATTCTTTCAGATTTTTTGTTCCTGTCGTATTATCTATTGTTTTATTGACGATCATTAGCCGTATAGTGAGAGATCGTACGCAATGGAAAAGCCCAACGATTCTATTATTGACATTCTTTTTGTTCACCGCAGTTGCAGGAATCGGTCTGTATTTGCAACAACTTCATAAAGATACCGTTGTGACAACCACTTATTGGGGGAAAATACCAGAAGCGTTTGACCCATTGACTGAACCGATTGTCGATCCGGAGAAGAAAGCAGTACTCCAACCGCTGACCGATAAATTAGAAGTAGGGGCAAGCCAAACAGTTTCGATTTCTTATGAAGGAGAAGAATTAGCAAGGTTAGAGATTCTGCCTAATGTAAGTATGTTTGATAAGCAAGGGATTGAACGAAAATTGAATTTACCGATGGTTGAAGGAAACCCAGCTGAGACACTGCATCCTGGAGTATATGTAAAAGCCGAGGCAAGTAACGTCTCTCTTCATGGTTGGGTGATCGTAGATGCTAAAGATGTTCCGACAGAAGTAAAAAAGCAATTAATTGAATAATCGCAACGAATGAAAGGTGGTGATGCTTATGGAGTGAGTAATGATTTTGACACAAGATCCATTTAAACTTTTAGTGAAGGAGCAAAAAAATGAGAATGAGATGTTTATTGATCAGCAGTGCATTGATGCTTCTATTTGTTGGTTCCTACAATGTGAAAGAGTCTTGCTTGAATGATTTGACTGATAAAAATGCTGATTTTTCAGGAATCATTGATGCTGCTGACCTGTCGTCTTTGGAGTATTGGGTGGACGAAGTCATTTATGGAAAAGGGGTGAGAGATCTTGAACTCAAATTAAAGTTACAAGATATTAAGAAAAACAAGGATTGTACTTTCTTGAGACAACTGTCAGAAAGAGATGTGATTATCAATGTGGATGGTGATAGATGGTTGCAGGATACAGTTAGTAATAGTCGCAAAGTCTATGTCTATTTGACAAAAGAACGTCGCTTTGTAGGAAGTGGTCCGATTAAAGAATTACCGATCGAATCCATTCAAGCGGTGCGATTCGAACATACAAAAAAATCAAATTAAAAGGAATGGTGAAAAATGATGGAAAATTCAATTCAAAAATTAGCAGGAATCTCTGCAATGTTATTTAGTGTGGTTTTACTAGTCGGAAGATTATTTCGAGTCATTGTTGATGGGCAAACGAATAGTACGATATCGATTATTTTGAATGGCATGAATTTCATTGTCCTGTTTCTGTTGATCTATGCTTGGCAAAAAATAAAACAACAACGAAAATCGTCCACGCCGCATTTTCTTACTCTTATTGGTCTGGGAATTGCGCAATCTGTGATTATCATTGGCCAAGTTCATACGACGATAAATTACGCAGGGATCATTTTGTTATTGGTTGGTGGATTTTTAGTCTACAGTTGTGGCATCACCCATTTTGTAAAAAGATGAAAAAGATTTGGAAAACAAAAAAACAATGGGACAACTGAGTAAATTATCTGGCGGATAAGCACTAACGTTGTCGCATTGCTCATTAAGTATAGCTAGATAACAGACATGAGTCAAGAATGTTCATTGAAACAATCCATTCGTTCTTGGCTCATTGTATGTTCAAAGAATGAAATCGACAGATGAAAAATAGGGGTGGACGTTATGAAATTACTATTCCTGATGTTCTTGCTTCTTTTTTGTGGCTGTACGGTAGAAAATCAACCGTCTTTGAAAGATCTATATCCTAATCAAGAGGCTGAAACAACTTATCATGAGATGGTCGATTATTTTAATTTACATGTCACATATTATAAAGAACACTGGCAATACGGTGACCAACAAACGAAGGAAGAATATAGCTACATCAATGAAAACTTAAACAAAAATGGACACTTTCAACGATCTAGTGTAGAACAAAATCAAGAAAACAAGGTCTATTATCGTGGTTTTATTAATGGAGATTTGATTACGGAATCGATTCTAGATGAATCAACCAATGCGTTTCACTTCAATGAGCGCTTTTTATTGCATACCGGAACCTTTATGGGGAATCTATTGAAAAATCAAGAGGGTTGGACCATCTTGAAGAGTCAGCGTCAGGACCACAAGGAGAAGATTGAGTTGATTTTTGATTTCAAGATCGATGAATCACTCTATCTAAAGATGTCTTTTACAATTGGAGAATCAGGTTTCTTAAAAGAAATAAAAACTCGTTATTTCGATCGACAAGATGCATTAGCTACCAATCAATTTATTTACTATGAAGATGTTCAAATCAACAGTATCAATGAAAAAAAAGAATTACCTGTGGAAAAAATTCGACAAGAAATCATCTTTGCGGATGAGTCATATCACACATTAATGAAAGAACTAACGGATACGAATGAGCTGACGTTAGTCGCTTTTGATGAATTTGTGACACAAAAAGAGTATCCGATTGGTTCGAATATTTACACACAGTTATGGATGATGGCTGAAGGTGATGCAAAGGAAAAATTGCTGCTGCTTCTTGATCAGTTAGGTGCAACAATCGATGAATTTAATATGCTTCAATTAAATGAATTCCGTCGTTTTGACGAGTTTATAGCCCCGCATAGTTTCTTTTTGCACTATATCGCAGAGTTAGTACAAGAAGCCTTCCCTAATGGGTTACTTAAAGCTTATGAAGAAGGAGAACATTCCTTTGTTCGATCTGTCCATCAACTAAGGATGTACCTAGATAAACTAAATTTGTCGTATGTCCGTAATCATTTTAAAAAAAATGGAATGACCGACGAGGAGGCATTAGCGGAATATGGGAAACGATGGGGAGTGGAACAGCAGTATTCTCCCGCTCGATTTCACAATAAATATCCCAAAAACAAAACATTCAAAGAAAGTATCATCGGCAGAGAAAACCGAAAAATATTGGTTAATAGAGGCTTTCACTCTGAATTTATCTTGAATCCTGAAGGGGACTTTGTGAGTAGCTGGAATGTATTAAAAATGGAAAATGGTCGAGTAGATAGTAACCCGGCACACTATTCATTTCATTTCGACTTGCGAAAAGAATTACTTGATGGAGAATCGTTTAATTATGCCAGCAAAAATGATCGATTACATAAACTTTTAGATAGTTCCCCCTCAAAAAAACTTGATCATCAGGTTCGTCAACAAGCAAAAAAAGGTTGGATCAACGCGAGTATCACAGAATACTTCCATCGGCACCCTAATATTTCGCCGATGATTCTTGGATTGTTACTCTTTTTGGCGTTTCATTTTTTTGTTCTTTTTTGTCATAGACAAAGAAAAAGAACAATGAACAAAAAAGTCAGATGAAAGGAGAGAACCTTCTATGCAGACGAGAACATATAAACAGATCGATGTCTTTGTTTTAGTGCTTGTGGTGACCATTTTAAGTGTTTATCTTATACGTAACCACAAGGAAGATTTATTTCAAGTGTTTCGCTGTCTTAAACTATTTTGAAAGACTCTCACACTTCGTTTTACCTTCCTTGGTTGGCATCCATAGTCTAGTAGCTTCATTTGTGAATAGCCGCAAGTCTTAGACTTAGGGGGGGGATTTTAGACGTTTCTCCCTAAGTCTACAGCAAAAGTCGAGTGGTTCCTGGATACTATGCTATGAATGACTTGAAGCCCGTTCAATCAAGTGTAGTTTCAAATCTTTCCACTCCTCATGGGTCGGTATTTGGGCAATTTGAATCACTTCACAGGCCATTTTCTCCGTAAGATCATAGTTGCTGACGATGAGACAAGCTTCTAACTCGTCGATCTTTGTTTGTTTAATCGGTTGATCAAAAAGAAAAAGAGGGTGATACGTTTCAGGTAGCCACTTTTGGATCATAGCCATTAAAAAATTATCATAGCCAGCATCTCCATGAAAAGTAAAAACGATTGTTTGCTTTTTCCTTCTTTGGATTTGCTGATAGGAGGATTGGATCATACTTAAGGATAGTGCAACGTCTTTTATGCAGGTCATTGGTAGGATCTCTTGCCATTTGTGTTGCTGCAATCGGTCTTGCCAGGAGTGATAGAGTAATTCAAAGGATGGATCGACTAAATGATCAATCGCCAATGGGTGATTCTCAAAACCATCAGTGATTTTATTAAGCAAGCGTAAATTAGCTAAGTAAGCACTCATTTGCTCAATACCTTCCTTTGTTGTACCGTCAATCAGCGCTTCGTCGAGTAAAAATTGCTTGATCCATTTTTTGGCTGGTGCTTCTTCTTGGTAATGGGTCGCTTTATGTGATCTTGTCTCTTGATAGTTCGATGAGCTATAGGAAATACAGTGTAAAGCAATCAAATAAGCCCAAACTAGTTCATTTACAGACAGCTGTTGAATCCCAAGAATCTCTCTCAGAAAAGGAGTGATTTTTTTTGAGAACCTTTTGAAGCTTTTTCTAGACTGGATCATACTCAATGTTTCTGAGGGGATTTCACCTTGTTTACGACGCAACCATCTTTCTTTTAAGATGGACAACCATAACGTTGCACGAAAATTACTAATATGTAAATGAGACTGAAATACTTGCTCTAGTTCAGCGAACATGACTTTGTATGTTTCCTGAGAGAATAGATAGGAATGATCTGTTATAATCGTTCGTCGAAAACTCGTATAAAAGTTAAAAAAGAAAAAACGAATCTCGTTTTCTTTTCCAACAAGATCACCATTTTTGGGAGAGAGTTGGATTCGGTAGTTTTTTAGTTCATGGTTCATGTGTTGAATGATTTTGCGTAAAGCCGAACTAGACAAATGATACTCCAAGCGCATGGCTTCGAAGGATTGTTGATTTCCCTTAAGGCTACGGTCAATGATTTTATAAGTAATCGTTTCTCTAACAAGAGATAAAAGATAGGTATCCAGTGTTTCCCCATCGGGTATTTTTAAGCGGTAACCGATCATTTTGATTGATTGCAAATGAATCGATGGTGGTAATTTGGCACGCAATGCTTGGATATCTGAACGTAGAGTTGGAGGCGTACAGCCTATTTCTTGAACTAGTTCTGTGATCGAAGTGATGTCATTTCGTTTTCTCAAATAAGTAAGAATATTGATTTGGCGATGTAATTGTTTATTTTCATGTAGTTTGAAAAAAGGTTCCATTAATTGCTCCTTTCGTTTGGGTGACTCTTATTCGATTGTTTTATTTTATCTTTCTTATTTTGGAAATACAAATCGATTCTCAAATATTTTTTTCAAAAAAAAAAAATAAAAAATTTTCTTTCACAGATTACGTTAGAATTTAGTTGGATGTTTTTTTATCTTTCTATAATTTGAGGAGTTGAATAAGGAATGGACCACAGAAAAATAGTAAAAATGACAGCTTCAATGTTATTACTTATGAACGCATCCCAACAGAGTATCACGACATTTGCTGATCATTTAGACAGTGGACAAATGACAGAAGAGCTAGTCAATTCGACCATCGAAGAACCAACAGAGAACAACCTGATGGAAACAGCAGAAAACGAAGCGATGGATGAACAGCAAACAAGCGAAACGCCAGAATCCCCAGCAACTGCTCCATCAGAAGTGCCGACAGAACCCACCACAGAAACAACTCCAGATGGAAATGCTGAGTTAGAGCAATCTACTGTCGATTCGACAGTTCCCACCACTGTGGAACAAGATGTGACAGATGTTTCAAGTGAACCAGTTATTCCAGATCCAAATGCCAAGACGGAAGATGTTGAGATACAAGCAACAGAAGATCAATTAGCATCTGGTGTGTTTGGTAGCAGTCCTTGGCGGATCGACCAGGAAGGTATATTGTACATAGATGCAGGGACATTAGGAGAAACAACGTCGGCGGCTCGGGCACCTTGGTTTCCTCACCGTTCACTCATCAAAAAAATTGTTCTTACTGGACCCGTGGTAGCAAATACTGAATCATTAGGATTATTTTTTGATATGAATCAGCTAACGACGATCGAGAATTTATCCAATCTAGATACAAGTCAAGTCACGAATATGGATTATTTCTTTGCATGGTGCCAGCAGCTGACCTCATTGGATCTTACAGCTTTTGATACCCAAAATGTTCGTTCGATGAACTATATGTTCAATGGGGTGTCTTCTGTTAGCACGCTCGATCTAAGCAACTTCAATACAGCGAATGTCACTGAAATGAGTCATATATTTTATGGGATGAGCGGATTGACTTCATTAGATTTATCCAGTTTTAACACGATGAACGTGTCGAACATGAGCTACATGTTTTATGATTGCTCTGCCTTGACGACATTGGATGTAACTGGTTTTCAAACAGCCAACGTGACGAATTTCAGTCATATGTTCCGCGGTTGTTCCGGATTGGCTCAACTGGATCTTTCTAGTTTTGTAACGAGTCAAGCAACAGAAATGTCCTTCATGTTCCATGGCTGTTCGGGATTACAAGCGTTAGATGTGACACATTTTGATACGAGCAACGTTATGTACATGCATTATATGTTCCATGGCTGTTCCGGTTTGACAGAACTTGATGTTAGCCGCTTTGATACGACAAACGTGACTTCCATGTACTATATGTTTTTCGGTTGTTCCGGTCTGACAGCGTTAGATGTTACGAACTTTTCAACAACTAACGTGACAACAATGAGTTTTATGTTTGCAGAATGTCTCAATTTAGAAGCAATCGATGTCAGTGGTTTTGATACGGAGAATCTTCGATTTATGCGAGGAATGTTTAGAAACTGCAAAAAGATCACTGAATTGGATCTATCTCATTTTAAAACTGGCAAGGTGCAATTGCAGCAAGAGATGTTTGCTGGTACAACCTCTTTATCCAAAATTTCTTTAGGTATCCAGTTCTATTCTTTAACTGATACCAATATTCCTGAGTTGCTCGCTACAGAAGAGCATACGGGGTATTGGCAAAATGTGGGATCTGGTACAGAAGATGTCCCACTTGGTGAATATGTATTAAGCTCCTCTTCACTGATGACAACTTATCAAAATAGTATGGCGGATACTTATGTGTGGCAACCAATTGCTAGTGAGTCGATCCGCGCAATGGATTCAACGATCTATGTTGGTGATAGTTGGGAACCGATCGACAATTTTGTCTTAGCGACCGATCCAAATGGAGAATCAATTCCTTTTGATGAAAGTATGGTCACTGGTACAGTGGATACGACGACAGCACGAGTCTATCCAGTGACTTATACCAATGGATCTGCAAGTCAACAGATCAATGTGACTGTCGAAGAAAGTCAAGAAACCCTTAAAGTCACAGATTCGACGATCATTGTAGGGGATGCTTGGACACCAAGTGATAATTTTGTTTCCGCTACTGATAAAACGGGAGAAGCTGTTGCCTTTGATGAAAATATGGTCAGCGGCGAAGTCGATACGACACAAGTAGGTGAGTACAAGATCACCTATACTTTTGGGAGACTCAGTCGTGAAATCACAGTGACCGTCATTGCTAGTCAAGAAGCGATCAAGGCGATCGATTCAAGAATCCACACAGGGGATGTTTGGCATCCAAGCGATAATTTTATCTCAGCGACCAATAGAGCAGGTGACACTTTGCCATTTGATGAAAGTATGGTGTCAGGCACCGTTGATACCGGACGAACAGGAAACTTTATCATTACTTATACGAATGGAGAAGCCTCTCAAAAAATCACAGTGACCGTGGTTGAAAATAGAGAAACGATCCAAGCAAAAAATGGCAGCATTTATGTCGGTGATAAGTGGGCGCCAAGTGATCAATTTGTATCTGCTACAAACAAAGATGGGGAAATGATCGTTTTTGATGAAAGCATGGTCAGTGGTACGGTAGATACAACTAAAGCTGGCGATTATCCGTTGACTTATACCAACGGTCGAGCAACAGAAGAAGTTGTGGTGGTTGTAAAAGAAAACGGAGAAACGATTGTAACAAAGGATCTTCAATTATATATCGGTGATACGTGGGACCCAAGCGATGGCTTTGTCTCCGCAACAAATCGCGAAGGGTTCACTCTCGCATTTGACCAGAATATGGTGTCAGGCGATGTTGATACCAACAAAGAAGGAACCTATACGATCACTTACACGAATGGTTCAGTTTCAGAAACAAGTCAAGTGACAGTGAGTAAACGAGGGACTGCCGGAGGAAATGCCAACACAGGCGGAGGGAATACTCAGCAAAAGAAAACAGCCAACACCTCTGCAACCTCAAAAAAACAAGTCCAAGGAAATGCAGCAAAAAATTTACCAAAAACTGGTGAGATCCGATCTAGTGCAACCGTTCTTGGTTTTGCTCTTGTTGGAGGAGCAATCGGAACCTATATCTACAAGAAAAAGAAAAATCGTAAAGATTGATTCTTTAAAATCAAAAAGCCAACTTAGTTTCGGAGTGATCCTAGACTAAGTTGGTTTTTTATCGCTCAACTATTTTGAAATTGGCTATTGTATAAGCTTGCATAAAGTGTCGGTTGTTGCAATAGCTCTGTATGCGTTCCTGTTTCAATGATGTCTCCGTTTTGCATCACTACGATCATATCCGCATGTTCAATCGTTGACAGACGATGGGCAATCACAAAGCTGGTCCGGTTTTTAGTTAAAGCATCCATCGCTTCTTGGATTAAGGCTTCCGTACGTGTATCGACACTTGACGTTGCTTCATCTAAAATGACGACTGCAGGATTAGCTAAAATGACTCGTGCAATCGTTAAGAGCTGTTGTTGCCCTTGAGATATCGACCCATTTTCGCTTGAGATAATGGTGTCATAACCTTGTGGCAGCGTACGGATAAAATGATCACATTGAGCAATTTTAGCTGCTTGAATGATTTCATCTCTGGTTGCTTCTTTTTTGCCGTAAGCAATATTTTCTGCAACAGTACCTTCGAATAACCAAGTATTTTGTAGTACCATGCCAAATAGATTCCGCAATTCATGGCGCGGCAAATCGGTGATGTCATGACCGTCGAATAAAATCTGACCGTCATTAATTTCATAAAAACGCATCAAAAGATTGACAAGAGTTGTTTTTCCAGCACCAGTTGGCCCAACGATGGCAACCGTTTGTTGTGGCTTGACCGAGAAGTTGACATCTTTCATCAATGGTTTTTCTGATGTATAACCAAAACGAACATGTTTGAATTCAATTGCTCCTTGTGGTGCAATGATGGGATTTTCTACTGCATGATCAATTGCTTCTTCTGGTTCATCCATGATCTCAAAGATTCGTTCGATGGATGCCATGGCTGATTGTACAGAATTGATGACATATGAAGCAGTGGAGATTGGTTCTGATATTTGATTGATATACTGCAAATACGCTTGTAAGAAACCAATGGTGATCCCACCAGATAAAACGGCTATTGCCCCAATGACCGCACTTGCGATAAATGCTAATTGATTGATCAAACGGATGGCTGGATAAATCGCAAAATTCATGAACTGCGCTTTTTTGAAAGCTTGCGATTGTTTTTCATTTGCTTTCTTGACTTCATCAATCGCTAATGCTTGTTGGTTGAAGGCTTTGATCACCAAATTCCCAGTTAGATATTCTTCTGCTTTATTATTCAAATCTCCCAGTTCTTCTTGGTTATGATCAGAAATTTGTTTATTCTTGTTTGCGAATTTTGTTGTGACAGTTGTGCTGATCATAATCAAAATAAGAACAAGTAAAGTCAATTTGATATCGATGTAAAACAACATGATACCAGCTAATAGGATCGTTACAAGAGAGGTGAAAAGTTGATTGATCCCTGTGAGCAATACTTGTGATAGCTGATTTAAACCTGTAGTTGTTCGACTGATGATATCACCAACTTGATGACGGTCATAGAAAGCCATTGGAAGAGCTTTGAATTTTTTTGTAACTTCTTTACGGACACGTAAGGTCACTCGTTCACTTAATGAAGCCATCGCTCGTTCTTGAATAAAGGAAGTGATACTACTTAGTAAGGAGAAGAGTATCAACAGGATCACTGGTAAAAGCAATGTTTCTCTTACATCTGTTACTGTCATATGGTTAAGTCCAACCTCTTTGATCCGCCCGAGTAGTTGATCGATCCCGATACCCATGATTAGTGGCATAGCAACGACTAATGTATTACCGACCAAGCTGCAAAGTAATGAACCATAGAAGATTTTATGTTCAGGCTGGATCATTCGCCAGAAACGTTTCAAGCTTTGTTTTTTTATCGTTGTTTTAGTCATTTCCATCGACTCCCTCCTTTAACATACCTTGTGATTTCGCAAATTCTTGATACGAACGATTATTTTTCAACAATTCTTCATGAGTGCCTTGTCCAACGATCCGTCCTTCATCTAAAACGATAATATTATCAGCGTTTATGATGGTACTTAGACGTTGTGCAATGATAATCAGTGTTTTATCTGCCATTTCACGTTGCAACGCCCCACGTAACTTAGCATCGGTTCGATAGTCCAATGCAGAGAAACTATCGTCAAAGACATAGATTTCAGCAGATTTGACTAACGCTCTAGCAATACACATCCTTTGCTTTTGGCCACCAGAATAATTATCTCCGCCTTGAGCCACAAAGCTGTCCAATTGATCCGGTAGGTTTTCTAATACTTCATTCAATTGTGCGATGCGAATTGCTTTGGTTAGTTCTTCATCTGTCGCATGTTCGTTCCCCATCAATAGATTACTGCGAATCGTTCCACTAAATAAAAATGCTTTTTGGGGAACATAACTAATAAAGCTTCGAAGCGTTTCTTGGTTCATTTCTGTGATCGGAGTGCCTGCGAATTTGATTTGTCCATTTGAAACATCGTTTAGACGTAGCAGTAATTTTGCAATCGTGCTTTTTCCTGAACCTGTTCCACCAACAATGGCTGTCGTTTTTCCTTTTGGTACAATAAAATCAATGTCTTCCAATACGGGATCGGCGTTTTCGTTGTAGCGAAACGTCACATGTTCGAAGGATAAGAAAGTATCATCGACTGAATCGAAGGATAAAGTTTCTGGTTGGTCGGGATCTTTGATTTCGATTTCAGCTTGTAATACTTCTTCGATTCGTTTAAGACAAGAGATTGATTTTGGTACGATAACAAAAACCATTGCGGCAATCATCAAATAGGCAAGTGTCAACATCGAATATTCCACAATGGCAGTTACTGTACCGATTTGTAAGCTACCATTAGCCACCAAGCCTCCACCAAACCACAAAATGGATGCATAAACGATACCCATGAGTAAAAAGGCGATCGGTGTGACCCAAGCAAAGATTCGATTGACTCGGATCATCTGTTGCGCGTAATTTTCAAAGGTTTCATTTGTTCTTTTTTCTTCATAGTCTTGATTGTTGAAGGCACGGATCATATTGACACCTGTAAAGAATTCACGCAACGTTGTCGTGACACGATCCATCTTCGGTTGAATACTCAAAGATAAAGGGGTTCCTTTTTTCATCAAATAATACGTGATCAGCGCATAGATGAAGATCGAGCCTAACGTAATCAATGTCAACTTGACGGAATGCTCCAACATCATCAGAATCGTAAATAATGAAATAATTGGTGCAGGGATGATCATCTGACAGAACATGACGATCATTTGTTGGACGTTATCTACGTCATTGGTCATCCTGGTCAATAGTGAACCGGTATTAAATTGATCGACATCTTTCATCGACAATTGTTGGAATTTATTGAAAAAACTTGCTCGTGTCTGATAGCCAAATCGTGCAGCTAACAAAGCAGAACAGTAGCTTGAGGCAACTGCAGCAAAAGAGCCTAATAGAGCAACAAGTAACATTTGAATTCCAATCTGTTGGATTTGTTTCACTTCGCCACTTGCAATCCCTGTGTCTATGAGATCAGCTACTAACTTTGGCACACCAAGGGTTCCTAGCAGTTGTAAACAGATAAATAAAAGAGTAAGTAAAGCAATTCCTTTATTGTTTTTTATAGATGTTTTTAATAATGTCATTGTGTTTCCTCCTTTTCCCGACAAATACGCATTCTACACCTTAAAGTTACTTGAAGGTCAAGAAGAAAAAGCATAAACTATCATTGAGGTGAAAGGTATGAAACGATTGTATTCGATTGGGGAAGTATCGGAGTTATTGGATATCCCTAGATCAACTATTCGGTATTGGGATGCAGAAGGGTTGATCCATGCAGCAAGAGAAGAGGAAAACGGGTATCGGTTGTTTGATATCGATGCTATTTTTCAAGTATATGACATCAATTTTTATCGAAAACTCGATATTCCCATGAAGCAAATGAAAAATCTATATAGTAAATCGTTAAATGAGATGTACGACATTTTAGCTGAAACGGAACAGCGTTTGGATCATGAGAAAAAAATCTTAGAACAAAAACATAAAGAAGTATTATCAAGAAAAAAACAGTTGAAAGAAATGATCGATAGTGAACCAGATAAATTTCCTGAAGAAGAAATTCCCTTTCAAAAAATCGTCGTGGCAGCATCTGATGACCTCTTATATTCAAAGGAATATCTAAAAAATTATTCAAGTTTCGTGATTTATTTTCCAGAAAATAATCAGAATAGTATTTATGGGTTCTGTACGGACGAGCACACGAAAGAACTCCCAGGTTCACAGACGATCTGGCAGAATGATCCTGCGAAAAAGTACGTGCGATTTCTACTAAAAGTCGAAGTGAACAACACAAAAAATAATAATCTATCTGAAGTAAAAGACAGGTTGCAAAAGCAAGGCTATCGATTAGGACAAACGATTGGTCAATACTTGTTGACCCATACGACAAAGGAAAAGATTTCCTTTGAATATTACCGAGCTTGGATCGAAGTGAATGAGGGGAAGTAGGATTAGTTGACATTCGGAAGTAAACATGGGATAGTAATTGACAATATCAAAGCGTAGAAGAGAAGAGTAACTAACGGTCAACGGTAAAAAGAGACTCCGGTGGGTGAAAAAGGAGACCAGAAACCTTAGTGAAGATGAACTTGGAGCTTGTTTTACTAGTAAATGAGTAAAACCGGACTGCGACCGTTAACTCGCCGGATATCTGATGGTATCGTTGAGGCATTATTTGTGAGGATAATGCAAATAAGGGTGGTAACACGACGCATTCGTCCCTTTTGTCAAGACTTGGCAAAAGGGATGAGTGTTTTTTTGTTTTCATCAGGTCTTTATCTACTACGCAATCTAAGGAGGAATTTTTTTATGACTACTCGTTCAACATCCCCATTTCGTTATGACATCGTTGGGAGCTTTTTGCGCCCAGAAAAGTTAAAAAAAGCACGAAAAGCATATAACGAATCGCTTATTTCTGCTACTGATTTGAAAGAGATAGAAGATGAAACCATTATCGATATGATCAAAAAACAAGAAGCTGCTGGCTTACATGCGGTGACAGATGGTGAGTTTCGTCGGAGTTGGTGGCATTTGGACTTTTTCTTTGGTTTACAAGGTATCGAGTTTTTTGTACCTGAGCGTGGTTATCAGTTTCACGGAGAAGAGACACGTCCAGGAACGGTGATTGTAACAGAAAAAATCACAGGAGAGAGCCATCCTTTTGTGGACCATTTTCGGTTTACACGTAACCATACGACCGAGGGCATCGAAGTAAAGCAAACCATTCCAGCCCCAGCTCAACTGTTAGTGGAGTTGTTACGTCCAGACATTTTGCCTCATGTTCGTGCCATCTATCCGACAAACGAACAACTTTTTCAAGATATCGTAACAGCTTATCGGCAAGTGATCGCGGATTTATATGAAGCAGGCGCCAGAACGATCCAATTGGATGATTGTACGTGGGGCGTATTAGTAGCACCTTTACCAGAAGGATTTTTAGCAGAGAGTGATGAAGAGGAAAGCAAGATTCGCAAAGAGTTGGCGCAGACCTATTTACAAATCAATAATGCAGTTCTTGGAAATCAACCACAAGATTTGATTTTGAATACCCATGTCTGTCGAGGGAATTACCACTCCACCTGGGCAGCAGCTGGCGGGTATGATGCTGTAGCTGAGCCATTATTTACGGAAGAAAATGTTCATGCCTATTATTTAGAATATGATAACGATCGTTCAGGCGGTTTTGAACCACTTGCGAAAGTTAGTGAAGAAAAACTCGTAGTATTAGGACTGATAACCTCAAAATCCGGCGAACTTGAAGATCGTCAAACAATCATCGAGCGAATTTATGAAGCTACTCGTTACATCCCTTTAGATCGATTATGTTTAAGCCCACAATGCGGGTTCGCCTCCACCGAAGAAGGGAATATCTTGACAGAAGAAGCGCAATGGCAGAAAATTGCGTTGATCAAGAGTATTGCAGAAGAGGTCTGGAATTAAGTAAACGCCGATAAACCAAGTATTCAGAAAAACCGTTAAGAATAACCCAGTTGTTCTTAGTGGTTTTTTTGCTGAAAAAAATCAATTATTGGAGCTGATATTCAACACTAAGCTAAAAAATCGAAAAATATGAGAAGCTATTTTCCGATTTCCTATCTTACTGATCAGGTCAAAGCGCTCATTTCACGACCTTCGATAAACGGTGTTCGAAAGCCAACTCCTACGACATTAAGTCGAAAATTGAAAAAATATGAGAAGCTATTTTCCCAATTTCCGCCTTACTGCTCGGAGCTGACCGGCTTTCTCACGACCTCTGATAAACGGTGTTCAAGGCGCAACACTTCGGACATAAGCCAAAAAAATAAAAAATGAAAGAGCCATTTTCTATTTTTTTATCTTATGCCTCAGTGCTGAACGCGCCTTTCACGACCTCTTTGGCACAAAGCTTTCTCTTACCACTAATCGGGTGGGGTAGGTCAAAATAATGGGTTCGTCGCGGATTTGGTCGATTCTTTCGACGGCTAAGCGTACGGCGGCTTTACCGATGGATTTGGCATTGATTTGGACGGTGGTCAAGCCAGGAGTTAGTTTACTGGCTGCTTCAATGTTGTCGAAGCTGGCGATCATGATGTCTTTACCGATGGCCAAATGGTGTTTTTTCATTGTGCGATAGACGCCGATTGCCATTGGATCGCTTCCTACAAGGAGTGCGGTTGGAAGTGGATCAGAGCTTTGGATCAGCTCTTCAGCTAATCGTTCACCGTCTTCTTCGGTCCAATTTCCCAGATAGTGCGTACTGTAATCTTGTAACTGGTGATCGGACATGAAATGCAAATAGGCACGGATGCGTTTTTCATCTGGATTGATCGTCTTGCCTCCTCGTTCATCCATATCGACTTGGTAGCCACCGATATAGGCGATCCGTTGATGCCCACTCTCTAGAAACAACTCTAAAACAGCTTTGGTCATTCGCTCCAAATCTCCATAAACCATATCGACTTCTTGTTGGATATCAGGATTATCAACAACAATCAAATGCTGATTTTGTGTCAATAGATCAGTGATCGACTGCTTCGTCACTGTTCCAACTACGATGATCGCTCCTAGTTGATCTAAGTCTTTCCATTTCTTGGGATTGTCAGAGAGATTGTAGATGCGATTCATGCCAATATGCAGGCGGTTTGCTTCTTCTTCTAATCCCATACGTAATTCTTTGTAATAGACATCTTGTGCTTCACTTGCCTTACTGATCGTCGAGATCACACCGATCGATGGCATTCGTTTTTTGATATATTTTCGTTTATTGATATCATAGTTCAATTTTTCTGCAACTTCAAAAATCCGTTTCTTTGTTTCTGGTGCGACATGGATTGTCTTATCTTGATTCAATATGCGTGAAACAGTTGCAGGAGAGACATTCGCTTTTCGAGCGACATCACGAATCCCTACCATAAAATCACTCCTTTAAGAAATATAAAAAAAGTTATTGACAAATATGTTTAGTAAACAGTATACAGGAGTTAGTTAAAAAGTAAACGGTTTCTAAAAATTTGTGAGGTGAAGAAATGAAAAGACAATCGTTGATTGCATTCGATTCGGATACAAATGTTTTTCATTTGTCGAATCCATTGATTTCTTATGTGATGAAAATTGAAGAATCTGGTGTGTTGACCCATGTTCATTTTGGTAAAAAAGTGAGTAACTATACTAATAACAAAAAATACCCAAGAAGAGATCGTGGTTTTTCAGGAAATGTTCCTTTGCATGATGAGCGGGCATTTTCAAAAGATACGCTGCCACAAGAATTTTCGGGACACGGAAGTATGGATTATCGCATTCCAGCCACGATCATCACACGTGAGAATGGCTCTAGCTTGCTTGATTTAAGATATGAAACGTATCAGATCATCCAAGGTAAACCAAAGCTTACAGGATTACCACAAACCTATGTATTGGATGAACAAGAGGCACAAACGTTATGTGTTACATTGAAAGATCGCGATTTACCAATTTATGTAGATCTATTTTATACGATCTATGAAAAACGAGGGGCCATCGTTCGATCTGCTAAGTATCGTAATCAAACGGAACAAATGATCTGGTTAGATAAAGCAGCTTCTTTTCAATTAGACATGACGAATTCGGGCAGATTTACTGAAGTGATCGCCTTACCTGGAGCCCACGCTAGAGAGCGTTTGATTTCAAGACAACGGATCACTGAGGGGGTGAAATCATTTGAAAGTCGACGAGGAAGCAGCAGTCACCAAATGAACAATTTTATCGCTTTGACACATACCCATACAACGGAAATTCTTGGAGAAGCCATCGGTCTACAGTTTATCTATTCTGGCAATCATGCGTTCGAGATCGAAAAAGATCAAATCGATCAACTAAGAATCGTTGGTGGCATCAATGCGTATCAGTTCCAATGGCAACTTTCAACCGATGAAGCGTTTCAAACGCCAGAAATGATCCTTTCTTATTCAGACGAAGGATTAAATGGCATGAGCCACATACATCATGAGCTGTTGCGAGAACGTGTGGCACGTGGGAAGTATCAGTACGAACCACGTCCAATCTTGGTCAATAATTGGGAAGCGACTTATTTTGACTTTACTAGCAAAAAAATCGAAGCACTGATCGATGAAGCAGCAGCGTTAGGTATGGAAATGTTCGTCTTAGATGACGGCTGGTTTGGGAAAAGAGATGCAGATACTTCTTCTTTAGGAGACTGGTTTGAATATGAAGGGAAATTGGCGAATGGATTGAAGGGAATTGCAGAGTATGCTCATGAAAGAGGCCTCAAATTTGGGCTATGGGTGGAGCCTGAAATGATTTCGATCGATTCTGAATTGTATCGTCAGGCGTCTGATTATTTGATGCAAGAACCAGCACGCACGCCTGCAGCATCTCGGTCGCAATTTGTTTTGGATTTTACACGAAAAGAAGTGCGAGATTCGATCAGTCAGCAATTACGAAAGATTTTGGATAAGGTACCGATCGATTATGTGAAATGGGATATGAATCGCTCCTTATCAGATGTTTACTCTGCTTACGTGGAGAATCAAGGAGAGGTCTATCACCGGTATGTTTTAGGATTATATAACCTTTTAGAAGAGTTGATCACAGCTTACCCAGATATCTTATGGGAAGGATGCTCAGGTGGGGGTGGCCGTTTTGACGCAGGAATTCTTTACTATATGCCACAATCCTGGACAAGTGACAATACCGATGCAATGGAACGGATCGATATCCAATATGGCACGAGTCTCGGCTATCCCATCTCATCCATGGGTGCCCATGTCTCTGCATCGCCTAACCATCAAAGTGGACGTGTGACAGATTTAAAGACACGCGGGGATGTAGCGATGAGCGGGGTATTTGGTTATGAACTAGATTTGACCGCATTAGACGAACAAGAAAAGAAAATCATCAAAGAACAGATCAGCACGTATAAAGAAATTCGTCAAACAATCCAACAAGGAAAATTTGACCGCTTAGAAAATCCCTTTGAACAAAACATTGCGGCGTGGCAATTTGTTTCTCCAAATAAAAAGGAGATCGTGGTCTTTATGGCACGACGATTAACTTCTGGACAACCGCCTTTTCATGAGATCCGCTTGGTTGGTTTGGAGGAAGGGATGTATCGTGAACGTAAAAGTTCATTGATTTATTCAGGCTCGGAGTTAATGACGATGGGGTTTTATCTCCCTGATTTTCACGGAGATTTTCAAACAGAAATTTTTCACTTTGAGAAAATAGTTACAGGAGAGGAAGAAGAACATGCAAGCATCAATTGATTGGTTAGATGATCCACAAGTTTTTCGTGTGAATCAGCGAAAGGCACACAGTGATCATACGGTCTACGGTTCAAAAGAAGAAATAAGAAGTCAAAGTTCCCGACTACAGTCGCTAAATGGTGAATGGCGCTTTTGTTTTTCTGAAAATGCAGAAAAGCGCCCCAAAGAGTTTTTTGAACAAGATTTTGATGATCGTTCATTCGACACGATCCATGTGCCTGGCCACATTGAACTAAGTGATTTTGATAAGATCCATTACATCAACACGATGTATCCTTGGGAAGGTCATGAGTTTCGTCGTCCCGCTTATACAACTGCTTCAGAAAAGGAAATGGCAGGGATGTTCTCTCAAGCTGAAGAAAATCCAGTAGGGTCCTATGTCACGACTTTCCAATTAGCAGAGGGATTGAAGGGAAAAGATGTCACGATTCGTTTTGAAGGTGTCGAACAAGCCATGTATGTGTGGTTGAATGGTCATTTCGTCGGTTATGCAGAAGATTCATTTACACCGTCTGAATTTGATTTGTCCCCTTATCTTGAAGAAGAGAATCGTTTGGCAGTCGAAGTCCACAAACGTAGCACAGCTGCCTTTTTAGAAGACCAAGATTTTTTCCGTTTCTTTGGGATTTTTCGAAATGTCGTCTTAGTTGCTCGTGGCAAGAATCATTTAGAAGACTTGTGGTTACGACCTCAATTAGATGACACGTATCAAAAAGGAAAATTGGATGTGTCCTTATCTTTTGAAAATCTTACAGCTGAAAGCGACTTACAGGTACGGGTCCTTGATTTAGACAGACAAACGATCTATGAAGAAAAGCAAGCGATAGGCGAAACAGTGCAGCTCAGTATTGATTTAGGTGAAGTGGTATTATGGGATCATTTTGCGCCGAATCTCTATACGTTTGAAATTGAAACCAGGGACCGTGACGGAGTGACTGAATATGTCGAGTATCCATTCGGGTTTCGCAAGATCGAGTTAAAAGATAAAGTGATGTATCTGAATGGAAAACGCTTGATCATCAATGGAGTCAATCGTCATGAGTGGAGTGAAAAAACAGGACGTGCGATCACCTTAGATGACATGGAAAAGGATTTGGCAGTGATTAAAAATGCCAACATCAATGGCGTCCGGACCTCACATTATCCCAACCAGATTCCTTGGTATTTCCTCTGCGATCGAGCAGGTATCCACGTGATGGCAGAAACCAATTTAGAATCACATGGGTCATGGCAAAAAATGGGTGCTTTTGAGCCATCCTATAATGTACCAAGAGGCATTCCGCAATGGCGAGAAGTGGTGCTAGATCGAGCAAAAACCCATTTTGAAACGTTCAAGAACCATACAAGTATCTTGTTCTGGTCCTTAGGCAATGAGTCCTATGTAGGGGAGAATATTCGGTTGATGAATGAATACTTCAAGAAGGTTGATCCAGACCGTTTTGTTCACTATGAGGGGAATTATGTTGATCCCATATTTGAAGATTCTGTTTCGGATATGAAAAGTAGTATGTACGCAACACCTGCGGCGGTCGCTGATTATCTAGAGAATCAGGCAGATAAACCGTATATCTTGTGCGAGTACATGCACGATATGGGAAATTCTTTAGGTGGATTAGGTTCTTATATGGCATTATTAGATGAATACGAGATGTATCAAGGCGGATATATTTGGGATTTTAAAGATCAAGCACTTGAGGTACTTGATCCAGTGACCAATCGAAAAGTCATGCGTTACGGCGGGGATTTTGATGATCGTCCAAGTGATTATGAGTTTTCCGGAAACGGCATCGTTTTTGCAAATGGACAAGAAAAACCAGCATTACAGGAGGTAAGATACTATTATGGCAAATACAGATCCTAAATTGAGAATCATTTATGGCGACTGCACTTTAGGAATCAAAACAGAAGAAAAACATTATATTTTCTCTTACACCAGAGGTGGTTTGGAATCACTTAAAAAGAATGGAAAAGAATGGCTTTATCGTGAAACGCAACCGACTTTTTGGCGAGCATTGACAGATAATGATCGAGGAAATGGCTTTGGGTATCGCTCTAGTATGTGGCTTGGCGCAGGATTGTATCTAAAAGTGGAAGCAATCCATGTTGCAATAAACGACCAAGCCATCGAACTGCCGATCGCACCAGTCAACAATCGTTATAGTAACCAAGAGTATGCAAATACAGTCGAGATCACTTTCACATTGGCAGTCAACACAACCCCACAAACGACCGTCGATATGACGTATCGTGTCAACGAACAAGGGGATCTACACGTGAACATGTACTATCATGGCAAGGAAGGATTACCCGAGCTGCCAGTATTAGGATTTCGCATGATCATGCCAACAAAAGCCACTCATTTCGATTATGAAGGCCTGTCAGGTGAAACTTATCCGGATCGTAAAGCTGGTGGCGCACCAGGGGTCTATCATGTGGAGGGCTTGCCAATCCCACCTTATTTAGTGCCACAAGATTGTGGCGTCCATATGGATACCAAGTGGTTAGAGATTACGCGCAAGACAACCTTGAATAATGCAGATAAAAGTCAGGAAGAGTTTTCCTTAAGATTTGAACAAAAGGATTCGCCATTTGCTTTTGCGGCATTACCATTCAAAGCAGAAGAATTAGAACAGGCGACACACATGGAGGAACTACCACCGGAACGGCGAACGGTTGTCACGATGTTGGCGAAAGTCCGAGGAGTCGGAGGTATTGATTCATGGGGAGCGGATGTAGAAGAAGCCTATCATATTAGTGGTGAAGAAGACCACGAATTTAGTTTTATCATTAAATAATGTAAATTGGAACATCAAAAATAGGACCCACGAAAGATCCGCAGAATGGATTTTTAGTGGGTTCTATGAGTTGCGGTTGATACTTAAAAGTCATGAAAGAAGTAGTTCGCCTGATTTTCTGAAGGGATTGTTTCTGTCTCCACGTTCATTCAGTATTACTCTCTTTTTTTATGATCGGTAACGTAATCGTTACCGATGTACCCACACCAACTACTGAATCAATGTGTAAGCCATAATCTTCACCATAAAGTAATTGGATTCGTTCATGAACATTTTTGCTACCGATACCTGAAAAATAGTCTCTGTTTTTCGTTGGCTGTTCCGTATCAAAGCCATCACCTGTATCCATGACTTCAAACGTCAATTTATTCTCTCGGATCATCCCATACAAAGTGATGTAGCCATTTTTCTTCGTTTGGAACGCATGCAAATAAGCATTTTCGATGATCGGTTGGATAATCATATTGGGCATATATAAAGAATAAAGTTCCTCTGGTACCATGATTTTGGTTGAGATCGCATCACCGTAACGCAGTGTCAAGATCGCAATATAACTTCTCACACTGTTCAGTTCTTCTTCTACAGGGATAATTTCATTTTTATTGCCAATCGTACTGCGCAAAAGGTCGATAAAACTATCGATGCCTGCGACTGCTTTTTCATTTTCTTGTTGCCACACTAAAAATTTGAGGCTAGTTAACGTATTATATATAAAATGAGGCTGGATCTGTGCTTGCATCGCTTGTATCTCTAATGTCCGTTTTTTCTTTTCATTTTGTAAAGATTGCGTATGATTGTCACTGATCGTTGTTAGCAGCTGATTGATCGTAGTAGCGAGTGTTCGGATCTCATATGTTCCTTGGATCGGAACAGTAGCTGCTACTGGTTCTTTGATTTGGTTCAATGAATCTACTAATTGATAGATGGAGCGAGTGTTGCGATTTAAATAGATCGCCACTAAGATACCGCCTAAAATCAGCGTTCCAATATTATAAAGGATGATCGGAATAATGACATTCATTTGATCGGCGATCGAGTGGACATTGACCTCACTGACCAAAGCCGAATTTTGCCGGTAAAGTGGTAAACGAGTGATCCGCTGATTGGCTTTGGTCAACGTCTCGTGTTCGACTAACTCATCAAATGAATCAAACGTCGTTCCGATCCGGTTCTGAACATTTGAAGCAAAGATTTTTTTCTCATCTGTCACAAAATCGATTTGCGTGGTTTCCGGATCGACCGATTGGCTGAATATTTTTGCCAACTCACCAGAAGTGATGGCTACGACAGCGTAACCATAAGTTTGGTTCAAAGTAGATCTAAGCTTTTTGATAAACAAGACACTTGGTGAATGTTTATCGCGTTTCGTCAGTCCGAACTGAGTAAAGACCATTTGTGTCGCTGTTGGATTCTCATTGACTTTCTGGATCAACTCTAATTGGAAAAAGTCATCAGCAGTGAGATCACTCACCATGTCATTACTAATGAACATCCGACCATTTTCCCCAAAAAGAAAAATATCATCTTTGATGTTTGGAAAGATCGGTGCCAATGAATCATTCATTTTTTGCACCGTACGTAGTTGATTAATTTTCTCCAAAGTCGTTTGTTGACCTTCTTTGAAATACCCCTCTACAGCAGAGCTTTCAGCCAATAATGTCAAAGTGTTCTCTATATTGTCATTCAATGTTTCAAAATCATGTTGGATCTTTTGTAAGGTCATTCGATTGGATTGATCGAATTGTTGGATGTAGGCGTCTCTTGCGCGTTGATAAATAAACAAAGAAATCGTCGCTGCTTGAGTGAATAAAGCAATAAAAAGAATGATCAAAAGTTTGGTCAAAAGCTCGTGTTCTCTTAGCTTTTTAATCATACGGTCAGTATTCCTTTACGATATTGTGAAGGAGTCAATCCAGTTTCTTCTTTGAATACCCGAGAAAAATAACCAAGTTCAGTAAATCCAGTTTGCTGACCAATATCACTTAACGAAAGATTCGATTCTTTCAACAATAGTTTTGCCTGGTTGATACGGACTTTTTTTAAGTACTTCGTAAAATTGATCCCATACTTTTCTGTAAAGATCGTTGATAAATAACTATAAGAAAAATGATATTTTTCGGATAGCGTTTGTAGACTGATGTCTTGATGATAATTCTCTTGGACATACTCATAGATCAACGTCAACACATCTGAGTTGTCTTTTCTGAATGTAGTGGTGACTTCACGTAATAACTTCGTCGTATTATTGACGATCAAAACCAGATCATCCCACCGTTCTGCTTGCGTGATCTGTGCTGGAATTGTGATTTTTAGTGTCATGATTTCTTCTCTTTTTTCATGTTCGTCCGCGATCGCATTGATCAAGGCATAGAGTCGATTGATGATCTCGTGTTTCAGATAGCTTGGTTGCAAACGTTGATCAAGCACCTTACTCATGTAATTGTCCAATTCTTCGATGGCAGACGTAAAATCTTTGTTCATGATCTTGGTCAAATAACTTTTTGTTTGTTGTTCATAAGAAGAGAGTAGGGGAGATAATAGCTTTTCACAAATAACGCAGTGATCTATCAGATAAAAGTGCTGTCCGCTACTTTTTTGCTTTAATGTAAGGAATTCAGAATAAAAGTTTTCAAAATCCAGAACATCAGATAGAACATAGAGACAAGAATCTGTCTGGTGTTCTTGCTGAAATCGTTCAATCAGCTGATCGAATGCCTTCTTCGAAGCGACATTGATAAAATAACCAATATCATTTGCTGTCGTAGAAAAAGGGAAGACAGAGGCGAGCTGATTTGTATATTGTGGTGCTTCTGCAATCAATTGTTCACTTCGACGCAGTTTTTCCGATTGCTTTTCTTCACAATAGACTAAAAAAAAGTAGTCATGTGGGAATTGTTCGCGTGATATACCTAAATCAAGAGAAGTTCCGGACAAATAAGTGCTGAGTAGCTGACTCATTTTTTCGAGTTCTGTCAAACGTGGTTTCTTTACTTCTGTAGATTGTTCCACCAGACTCTTTAAAGAAGCTAAAAACTCACTAGGATTCAATTTTGGCTTAAGTAAATAATCTGAAACGCCTTCTTTGAATGAATCTTTGACCAATTGAAAGTCATCATAGCTAGATAAAACTAAGATTTTTGCTTCAGGTTGTTCCTTCTTGATCAATCGAGAAAGTTCGATACCATTTAAATCTGGCATCATCAAATCCGTTACGACGATATCAAGAGGCTGATGCTTAATAAATTCGAGCGCTTCTAGTGGTTTTGAAAAGGCCCCTTTGAGATGGAAGTCGTGCGCTGGCCAATCGATCAGGGTACTTAGACCAGAGAGAATGGTCTGTTCATCATCGATCAATACGATATTTTTCAATGTTTTTCCCCCTATTCCTTTGTTACGTAAGTTAAAAATACTGGGAAACGTTTACAAATGCAAGTCTAAAATTTCATTTTCTAAATCAAAAGATGACAAAATTGTACTTTTTTCTTATTTTAGGATATTTTTCTTGAGAACGATCATCAACGAAGAAAACGTTTGCAAGTTTGTTATGATAAGCATGTAAGAAAAAAACAAACACTAAAAAGGGTGGGTATAAAAATGAAAATAAAACAAATTTTAGCTAGTGCTTTCGTCCTAACAGCAGCAGTTACACTTTTTGCCGGGTGTGGCAATTCTTCCAGTGATGCTTCGGGAAACGAAGATAAAGTAACGGTCTGGGCATGGGATGAAGCCTTTAATATCAAAGCCGTCAATGAAGCCAAAGAGTTTTACGAAAATGAGGATGTTGACGTAGAAGTAGTAACGATGTCTCAAGATGATATCGTACAAAAACTGAATACGGCATTAGCTAGCGGAAATACCGATGGTTTACCAAATGTTGTGTTGATCGAAGACTACCGTATCCAAGGGTATCTGACCTCTTACCCAGATGCGTTTGCTGATTTGACAGATATTGTGGATGAAAATAACTTTGCCGCATATAAATTTGCAGTCAACAAAGTTGACGATAAAATTTACGGTGTACCTTTTGACTCAGGTGTGACAGCCAATTTCTATCGGACAGATATCTTAGAAGAAGCTGGTTATTCAGAAGAAGATATGAAGAACTTAACATGGGATGATTATTTACAAGTTGCACGAGATGTCAAAGAAAAAACAGGAAAAAAAATCTCTGAAGTCAATCCTTCCGATTTAGGTCGTGTGCGCATGATCATGCAACAAGCCGGAGAATGGTATACCTCGGAAGATGGAGAAACAGTGACGATCGAAAATAATGAATCATTAAAATATGGGTTAGAACTCTTTGCTACCTTGCTTAAAGAAGATCTAGTCGAACAAACATCTGACTGGAATGCTGGGGTTACGGCGGTCCAATCAGGAGCTGTTGCTTCTACACCAACTGGTGCTTGGTATTCTTCAACCATTCAAGGGGCAGAAGATCAATCAGGTAAGTGGAAGATCGCACCGATTCCAGCTCTACCTGCTAACATGCAAAAAGCACAAGCTTCCAACTTGGGTGGTGCCGGCTGGTATGTGATCAAGGGCGTAGCTGGTGAAGAAAATGCGAAAGATTTCTTGGAAAAGACATTCGCAACGAATGAAGAATTGATGGGCAAATTAGCAGAAGAGATCGGTTTAGTATCGACTATGTTGAGCGCGAATGACCAAGAAGCTTATCAACAGCCGTCTGAGTTCTATAGTAATCAAAAAGTATTCGATGACTTTTCAAAATGGACAGCAGAAATCCCTGAAGTGAACTATGGTCATGAAACTTATGCCATTGAATCTGTTGTGGCGGAATCCTTGAGCCGAATCATCAATGGTGAATCAGCAGACAAAGTTTTGGCAGATACGCAAAAACAAGTCGAAGCTCAATTAGCCAATTAAGTCATATCCAGCGTCAACAGTAAACCTATGATGAATGGAATAACAAAGAAATAAGTGGCGATCTCTTCAAACGGATCAACGAGAGTATTGTTCTTTCGTTTGAAGGTATCGTTTATAGAATAAGCAATTAATTGAAATGTCGATAGGGGACATTCGCACCGTTAGCTATCCTGTATAACTTTAGCAATGGTATTCGAAAAAATAAGAAGTTCCACTCGTTTGCTATTCTCTGTCCGATGGAACTAATCATTGAGGCAGTGGTAAAAAGCTTAGAAGAAAATAACTAGCAATTTTGTCTGACTTTCTGTGAGGCATGTATTTCTTCAACATATGTGTAATGAAAGTGGGGAATAATATGAAACAAAAGGATTTATTTAAAAATGGCAACGCGTTTTTAGTCCTTCCAGTGATCATGATCTCAATTTTAGTTTTTATACCAATGGGGTTAGCGCTGATCACCTCTTTTCAAAGTGGACCTCCGGTAAACATGACATTCAACGGATTAGGAAATTATCAACGAATGTTAGGAGATTCAACTTTCCGTAAAGCATTTTTCAATACCTTTTTATACTTATTAGTACAGGTTCCTGTCATGTTGTTTTTGGCATTGTTTATTTCCAATCTATTGAATGATAAAAAATTGAAGTTCAAAGGATTGTTCAGAACAGCGATCTTCTTGCCATGTATTACCTCAATGGTCAGCTATTCTTTGATCATGAAAAGTTTATTTTCCCAATCAGGTTTAATCAATAACCTTTTAGTTGGAATTGGCTTGATTGATAACCCGATCGGTTGGTTGACTCATCCATTCTGGGCAAAAGTATTGATCATTATTTCCATCACATGGCGTTGGACAGGGTATAATATGATTTTCTTTTTATCTGGTATGCAAAACATCGATCCAGAAATATACGAAGCTGCTGATATTGATGGCGCATCAAGGTGGCAACAGTTCATTAAAATCACGATACCTAACTTGAAACCAATCATTTTGTTTACGTCGATCACTTCAACGATCGGTACCTTGCAATTATTTGATGAGGTACAAAATATCACTGGTGGTGGGCCAGCAAATGCAACAACGACATTGTCACAATATATCTATAATTTGAGTTATAAATTCACTCCGAATTTTGGTTATGCCGCAGCTGTTTCTTTCGTTATCGTACTATTTATTGTCTTGTTATCAGTGATTCAAACTAAAATAGGGAGTGAGAGCAAATGAGAGAAATGACAAGTAGTCAACCGCGGTCAATTACAAAAAAGCAAGTGAGTATCGGACAGTTACTCTTAAGCATTTTTAAATATACCTCTTTAGTCATCATTTCCTTTATTTCAATTTTCCCGTTTGTTTGGATGATTTTAGGGATGACAAATACAGCAGTCGATATTAGTTCAGGTAAACTGATGATCGGCGAAAATTTAGTGATCAATTTCCAAAATCTCTTTTCGAATGACTTGAATTTTTCACGCTCTCTACTTAATTCTGCAATGATCGCTGTGGTTACAACGATTTTTGCTTTATTGATCTCCTCCATGGCAGGTTATGGCTTTGAGATCTATAAGAGTAAAAGAAAAGAAGTCGTCTTTAATATTTTGTTATTATCGATGATGGTCCCTTTTGCGGCATTGATGATCCCGCTATATCGGATGTTTTCACAATTGAATGGTACGATATTAGGAATCAATAGTTTTCTAGTCGTCATCTTACCTTCAGTAAGTACCGCTTTTTTGATTTTCTTTTTCCGCCAAAACGCGAAATCCTTTCCTAAGGACCTAGTAGAGGCGGCACGTTTAGACGGTCTTAAAGAATTAAGTATTTTCTTTCGTGTCTATTTACCAACAGCTAAAAATACGTATGCCGCAGCGGCGATCATCACGTTTATGAGTAGTTGGAACAATTACCTCTGGCCTTTAGTGGCATTACAATCTCCAGATAAACGAACAGTTCCATTAGTATTATCAGCCATGGGGGCATCCTATACACCAGACTATGGCATGATCATGAGTGGACTGGTGATTGCGACCTTACCAACTGCACTCGTGTTTTTCGTTTTACAAAAACAATTTGTTCAAGGGATGATTGGTTCTGTCAAATAGACAGAAATAAGCCTGAAATTTCATGTTCAGGCACTATCACTTGAATGATCAAAAATATGAAAAACGTCACCGTTAGATTTACAATATGAGGATAACTTTTGTTATAAAATAAACTTATTTAAAATAAGCGGTAAAAGCCAGAAATAGTTTATCTATTTCTGGCTTTTATTGCTTATAGCATGTATTTTAGCCTTTTTTTGCATAGATATAAAACAATATTCGTCGATTTTTTTTGATGCTCTAGTTAGTTTTTTTGCTGTTTTTTTTTACCGTTTTTACATAAAAATGGTATCGCTTACTGTTTTTCCTCGTAAACTTACTTTTAATCAGGTAAACTAGAAGTAAAGGAGGAGGATACATGAGAAAAAATTTTAAAGAAGTAATCATTGCGATCATGCCCATGACGATATTGATCGTTATCCTGACCTTTGTATTTGCACCATTAGATGTTGAAAGCATGGGAAGATTCATTTTAGGAGCAATCATGATGATGGTTGGTATGAGTCTCTTTTTGTTTGGTGCGGATTATTCGATGATGGAAGTTGGTGATTTAGTTGGTAAATATATGATCAAAAAGAAAAGTCTACCAATCGTTATTAGTTTGGGTTTTCTGATTGGAATCGTGATCACGATTGCCGAACCGTCTGTACAAGTATTAGGTCAACAAGTATTTGATATTTCGGATGGAGAGATTGGTCGAGTCTTATTGATCGGTATAGTCAGTGTGGGAACTGGTGTATTTTTAGCTTTTGCCCTACTAAGAGTCGTATTTAAACTGTCGTATTATCGATTGATGGTGATCGGTTATCTTGCGGTACTCATCGCTTCCTTTTTCACAAGTAATGAATTTATGCCAATTGCTTTTGATGCAGGTGGAGTCACAACCGGCCCAGTGACTGTTCCGTTTATTCTAGCCTTGGCTGGTGGAATGACAAGCATGATCCGCCAAGGGAAAAATGAAAATGATAGCTTTGGAATGGTTGGTATTGCCTCACTTGGTCCTATCTTGGCTGTCATGATCTTGGGGGTGATCTTCCAATGAATTTTTTGGTCACTTTTTTTACAGGTATTGGACAAGTCGGATATGAAGTCATCCTTGCGGTGGCACCAATCGTGATCTTATTTGTACTGATGAACTTTCTTTCATTTAAATTAAGAAAAAAACGTTTTTTGGATATCATGAAAGGTTTTTTGATCACAACTATCGGATTAATTCTATTTTTACATGGTGTAAATGTTGCTTATGTACCAGTGGGACAACACCTGGGGAGTGCAATTGCTTCTTTAGCGAATAATCAGATCCTGATTCCTTTAGGGTTTGTTATGGGATTTTTAGTAGGTTTTGCAGAGCCAGCCATCCATGTGATGGTCAAACAAGTCGAAGAATTAAGTGAAGGTCGGATTCATGCAAAAGTAATGTTAGCAGTGATCTCGATTGGGATCGGTTTAGCAGTCGGTCTGTCCATGTGGCGCTTATTAGCTGGTTTTACTCTTTATTATTTCTTGGTCCCTGGATATGGCTTAGCATTTGTCTTAGGTGCAAAAGTTGACAAGATTTTTCTATCGATGGCTTTTGATAACGGTGGCGTCGCCACAGGACCGATGTGTTCTACCTTTATTTTGTCTATGAGTGTGGCAATCGCCACACAGATCGATGGTCGAGATCCAATTATTGATGGATTTGGTGTGGTGGCAATGATCGCATTGACACCGATACTATCGACATTAGTCTTAGGGTTCATATATAAACAAAAAGACAAAAAAGATCAGAAAAACAAAGAAAAATTACAACAAATGGAGGAACAACAATGAATGATTTAGTCGCACTAAATCTCGAGATGATCGTCACGATCGTGGATGGTGGTATTGGGGAAGATGTGATCGATTACTCAAAGAAGGCTGGCGCATCTGGGGGCACGATTTTACATGGACGTGGTTCTGGAGTCCATGACACAGGAAAATTCTTAGGGTTGGATATCTCACCGGAAAAGGATATCGTTCTGACATTAGTACCAGATACTTTGACAAATGAAGTGATGGATGCGATCGGAAAAGGTATCAAGATCGATGTTCCGGGCAATGGTATTTGTTTTAGTATTGATATCGATAAAGTGATTGGTATTACGAAAATCCATCAATATCGCGAAGTCGTTGACATGAAAGATTTATTAGAAGATAATTGAAACTCATCCAAATGCAAGTTGCTAAATTCGGAATAGAACTTACCTTGAAATATACTAAAATTTGATAATCTTATTTTGACAATAAGTCGAAAAAAACAAAATAGACCTTGTGCTATTTTAAGTTTTTTACGGCTTTTTCTTTTACCAAAGATCCTTGTCTATTTTGCTGGATCAGTATTTTTTTAGGTTATAACTTAAAATTATGAATAAAGAAAGTTTTGATTAGATAAACTTTAGATGATTTGGGATTGATGATTTCAGAGACAGGTAGAACCTATATCAAGAGTTTGTCCCAGAATTCCCGTCTTCTGTAATTAGTGATGAAGCTAAATTAAGAGAGCTAATTACTTCAGCGATTAAAGGGGATTTCCCCGAAGATTCAAATCCGAATTATCGTGTATTTTCTGGTATCGATATCACTAAAGCGCTAGAATCACTCAAACCATTTCTAGAATAATTTACTGTAGAGTTTAAAAATGCGCAGGAAGATTTCCAGAAATTTATAGAGAAGGAACTATCAAAAGAAGAGACTCTTGCAACTACGCCTGCGGAAGCTTACTTAATCGAAAGGTTTAGACGAGGTGATGCAGAAAATCAAGAACAAATGTAAAAAAAATTATGAAGCGCTTGTTATCAGTTGCAAAAAAAAGTGCGCAGCTTCTTCAACAAACGGAGGATTTTAATTTTAAAAATATTTGGCTTGTTTCTACTGATTTATTGCGTGATGAGGTGACAAAGAATTACTACTCGCAAAATTAAAGGATACATGGGTGCACTTGCGTTTGTCATGCGGTTTGACCCTGAATGTCGAATTATTTTCATGCTTGATAGTTTTCATGTGGATCCAGCTACTAGACCAGGGATTCAAGCGAAGCCAAGTCCCAAGGATACTCTTATGCACGAAGTGACCCATATTGTCGCGTCATCGGACGATTTGATCAGTTATCCAAGGAGTCCGATAGGTTTCAGGAACAGTGGAGAAGATCTTCGAGAGCGATACGAAAATAAATTTCTGAAGCTAATTCATGGCGAGGGGGTTAATTCTTTTGTGGAAAATGTAAGTGACATGTTAAAATTGCCGACTGTCACAAAACAAGCTGTCTTGAATGCTGTACTGACTGACAAAATGTTAAAAGCAAACCTTCAAATAACCAATGCTGAGATGCTAATGGCTTGTCTTCGTGATAATTGGATTAGGACGAAACTTTTTTGAGCGCGCACCCATGAAAAGAAGTCTAGCTGACCAACTAGGAAACGGCGACCTATTGTTTGTTCTTGCTGTGATGAAAGTAGTTAATGTGGAGAATTTAATATACGAGCATCCATTGGAAACTACCTTAGAAAACGCGGAAATAACGACAGCAATCAACGTCTCACAGCTTACACAGGCCCCTTCGGGAAATAGCATTTTTTCAACAATTAAAAATATAGGTAAAACAAATAGTAATGATACGAATACAAGGCTTATTAACGAGCAAAAAATCAGAAGACGCGCTGAAATGAATCTATAAGTTGTCAGACACCTTTAGATTCAGATACTCGGTAACGGTTATCGAATCTCCCATAATATCAAATACATGAATAAAAAAACTAATAGAGCCATGAAAAAGTTTTTTATATGCGCATAAAATTCAAAGAATAAGATTTTATGAAATCTTCAGCATATTTGCACACAAACAGTTGAAAATATGCTATTTTGTAGTAGAAAAAAGGGGGAAAAGAATGAATTTTTTAGTTGTTTTAAAAGATACGATTCTCAAACGGTCGACATTCATCTATACGCAAATCGATGAACAAAAAACAGTCTTGCATTTTTCGCCGGAGTTTCATTTAGAAGGGTTGACGATTGGGGAAATTTATGAACAAGGTGGCATTCAAGCTGCGAAGCAATTTTTTGTTCAAGAACTTCAACTGCCATTGAATGACTATCTTGAAGTATCATTAAATGAGTGGGACAAAGCAATTTCAGAACTTTTCCCTCAAGGAATCAACGTAGAGTCAGGTACCACTGAAGTACATCTATCGGTGAAAGATCTACAACGTCAGATGCGTTACCAGATCGATGAAGAAGGCTCTCTTTCAATCTTTCAGCGGCAGCAAAAGATATTAAAAAGTTTTTTAAAACAAATCAGCCGAAAAAGAAATTTGTTTAAAACAACGCAGTTACTAAAAAAATATCCAGAATTATTACACACATCGATCCAGTTTCCACAATTGCTCTCATTGATCCGTCGTTTTGTACGCTTGAAGGAAATCCAATCTAAGAAGTTAACATTCCCTTTACAAGATACCTTTCGAGTAGTAAAACGTGAAGATGAAAAAAAACTGATCGTGATCGATTTTATGAGGAACCGTCATGTGTTACAACAAATGACGATGGAAAAGGCCAACTAAGGCTTTTTCTTTTTGAATAAAAGAGAAATGGAGAAAAAAATGGGACCTATTTGGATGCAACGTATAATGAAAGCTCAACAAAAATATCAACAAGTCATGAAAGGGAGATATGCGCGTCTTGATCCATTGAATCGTTTATTTTTAGTTTTAGGATTATTTTTCTTTGTCGTTAGATATTGGTTGCCTCTCAGTTTAGGCTATCTACTCTTCTTCGTTTTTATCGCTTTGACCATCGCTCGATTTAGTTCAAAGAAAATCTATGTTCGTTCAAACGAAAATCAAGCGTATTTACAAAAAACAGTTGCGATCAAAAGCTGGTTTACGAAAATGAAAAATAAACTGAAACGTCAATCCGAACAACAAGCTAGCACTACCTACACGATTTTTTCATGTCCAACTTGTCAACTCAAGCAAAGGGCGCCGAAAGGCAAGGGTGAGATTCGAGTGACTTGTAAAAAGTGCGGCACGCAATTCACAACAAAGGTATAAGAAAAAATATTAGGCAAAGGTCTAGTGAAATGAGTAAAAAGGAGTAAAAGAATGATTAAAAATTACATTTGGGATTTTGATGGGACATTGTTCGATACGTATCCGGCGATGGTTGAAGGAGTATCTCAAGCATTACAAGATTTTGGTATCGAACGACCAAAAAAGGAAATATATCGCGTGATGAAGCAAGAATCGGTGAGAAAACTACGAGAAAGTTGTCAATTAGAAGAAGCCTCCTTCAATCAATTGTTTCATCAATATGAAGAACAATATCAAGAACTCTCAGTACCGTTCAAAGAGACTGAAATGGTTTTACGTCGTTTAAAACAGAAGGGAGCAAAACATTATATTTTAACACATCGTGTAACGGCTTCTACTTGGAAACTTTTAAAAGTCTTTGAGCTAGCAGATTTGATCGAAGAAGTGATTGGTATCGACCAAGGATTTGCCAGAAAACCAGCACCTGATGCAATCAGTCACTTGATCGATCGTTATCATTTAGACCCAGAAAAAACAATGATGGTAGGGGATCGAAGATTAGATATTGAAGCGGGGATCAACGCAAAGATCCACACTTGCCTATATGATATCGATCATTTCTTAGGGGAGATTCCTGCCGACCATATTGTGGCGAATCTAGCGGATATTTTAGCAATCGAAAAGAATGCAGAATAAGTATCCCCTTTCAACTTTAGTTATGCTATAATTTAAACAGAGGAGTGATAAAATGGAAATTAGAAGACAAAAAGAAGTAGTAGAAGCTTTTCATTATGATTTTTTAAAACCTGATCAAGAGGTACAAACTGACTTAAAAGTAGGTTTTTCACCACTAAAAGAGACAATTGAAAACTATCCGAAAGAACATAGCATCGTTGGTGCCCGTTTAGAATTTCGTTTAGTATTTGATACATATGTGTTATCTGGAAGCGTTAGTCAAATCAACCACATCTTGAATCGCAAAGTCCAAGATCAAAATGATGTGACGCAAGAAGAGGTCGATGAATTAGTGGCACCACTTTTTGAGATGGTCAAACGTCTGGCCTATGAAGTAACAGAGATCGCCTTGGATGCGCCAGGTGTGAAATTGAACTTCCAATCAGAAAAAGAAGAAAAAGCCAAAGAATAAAATTAAGAAAAAACACCAGTGATAGTTATTAGCTATCGCTGGCGTTTTTTTCTATTACTAATTGTAAGCAAAAGTAAGGAAAAATTTCGGAAAATAGTCTAGAATGAATAAGTCACTGAAAAAAATATTTTCAGGAGAAGAGCTGAAGAGTTCTTCTCGGGAACCTTTACTTCCTTAGATGGACTTGTCATTACAAATTAAGAGGAGGATGAAAATGACAACACTCATCACAGTTTTAGTGGTTCTAGTTTTTGCGGCATTATTATATGTGTTTTATCGTATGCAAAAGCGCCATGCAAAATTTTCAACGCGGGTTTACACTGCGCTAGCTGCCGGTATCGTATTCGGGGGCGCGTTGCAACTGATTTTTGGAGTAGAAAACGAGGTTATTACGCAATCCATGGATTGGATCAGTATCGTTGGGAACGGCTACGTTAGTTTCTTACAAATGTTGATCATGCCTTTAGTCTTTGTCTCAATCGTTGCGGCTTTTACAAAAATGAAAGTATCAGAAAAATTAGGTAAAATCAGTGCAACGGTGCTGACCACTTTATTAGCAACAACGGCTATTTCCGCATTGATTGGGATCGGTGTGACGATCGCATTTGGTCTTCAAGGTGCTGAATTTACGCAAGGAGCGGCCGAAACTGCTCGTATTTCTGAGTTAGCGACACGACAAGAAACAGTGGAAGGATTAAGTATACCACAACAAATCTTGTCATTTATTCCTAAAAATATTTTTGCAGACCTTGCCGGAACTCGTGCAACAAGTACGATTGCTGTCGTGATCTTTGCAGCATTTGTTGGGGTTGCTTACTTAGGAATCAAACGAAAAGCACCAAAAGAAGCATCATTCTTTGCTGATATGATCGATAGCTTGTACCGTATCGTGATGCGTATCGTGACGTTAGTCTTGCGTTTGACACCTTATGGCGTGTTCGCATTGATGACGAACGTGATGGCAACAAGTGATTTTGATGCCATTTTGAACTTAGGTAAATTTGTGTTAGCGTCTTATCTTGCATTGTTTGCAGTGATGATCGTTCATTTCTTGATTTTGATCGGTGTGAAAGTCAGCCCGATCGACTACTTGAAAAAAACATTTCCAGTACTAAGTTTTGCATTTACTTCACGTTCAAGTGCGGGTGCTTTGCCATTGAATATCGAAACACAAACAAAAGCGCTTGGTGTGGATGAAGCCACAGCAAACTTTGCTGCCAGCTTTGGTTTATCGATCGGTCAAAATGGCTGTGCGGGTGTTTACCCAGCCATGCTAGCGACAATCGTTGCACCAGCAGCTGGAATGGATGTCTTTAGCATTCAATTCATCTTGCTTCTTGTAGCCATTGTAACAATCAGCTCATTCGGAGTAGCTGGTGTCGGTGGTGGGGCAACCTTTGCCTCATTGATCGTATTAGGTTCAATGAACTTACCAGTAGCAATCGTTGGTTTAGTTATCTCCGTTGAACCATTGATCGACATGGCTCGTACAGCTGTCAACGTAAGTGGCAGTATGGTAGCAGGTATTGTTACAAGTGCACGTATCAATGATCTTGATCGAGATGTGATCAAAGATGAAGCAAAAGTAGTTGACGTGAATGCTTAATAAAAAAAAACAAAAAGCGAGAGCGAAATGCTCTCGCTTTTTTTACTCTGTAAATATATTCTGAAAAGTGAAAACTTAAAATAATTGATACAAAAATCTATAAAAATATAAGGTAACAAAAACTATCTAATACAATTCTCATTCACCGAAGGGTTATGTATTGCTATAATGAATGTGTAAGCGTTCTATACAGCCTATATTATTCGAGGAGGAACATTCAGCAATGATTCTTCACAAGCCCAGCAGTCCACTTCAAAAATTACCAGTGCAACCACTCCTTTAAACCAAGCATCATCGCTTCAAAATGACACACGTACAACGCTAATTGGCAATCAAGACAT